>JARJEC010042508.1:0-12688 GCA_030264575.1 Tachinus sp. AB-2021 | reverse complement strand
GGTTGTTTTTTACCACTTTTGCAAAAGATAGAGTATCTTTATGGGACTCTTAAAATATAAGATTGCAATTGAACGATTACTTTTATTACTAGCAGCTCGTTTTGTAAGCCCAAAAAATTATAGTAGCTGCATAAAAAATGTGTTGCTAATCATTTTGTGAAAAAATCAACGGCAACACCTTTATTAAAATCTTCCACTGAACGTTTAATAATGCAAACTGTCGGTAATGATAGATTCCGGGCCGAATTTACATCTCCTTATAGAACATTATTTGCAGCTCCGTTTACGTTTTATAATGCCAGGCATTGGAAACGAGGCCGATTAACCTGGTTGTAAATTTTTATTGAATTGTTGTTAGGTATTTCAATTAACTCCACACATCTGTCGGTGAATATATTGGTTTTATTTATGTGTGGATGGACGGACTCAGTCGATGGGGTTGAATTATACCGAGGGGATAATAAAATGCAATGTGTAATTTATTAACAAGTAGTGGATGGGAAAACTAACCCCTGTAAAGATAATGGAAATATTGATTTGGGCTCATTTCAATATTTGCCAAGTGTATATAGGACGAGAATAATAATGTAATGATGATTGCCATGCGAACAAAATATTAATTTAAAATAGATCTATTTTGTATGTTTTTCAATATTATTTTAAAATATTTATACAATCATTTTCTATTTTATATAGATTCAGAGATTTTTACAAATTGATACCAGAAATTAGAATAAAAGTGAAGATTTCTTTGGATAAATTGGAATATTAATAAAGTTTTAAATGCTTATATAATATATTTCAAAATTTTATTCAATAACATTTTCAGATTCACAAGAACTTCTTCTTCTTATTAATATTATTATTAATAATAAACGTCGTACAGCTTCTGTTGACTAAAAGTGCAAATGCAGGAATTCCAAACTGAATTATTAAATTTTCAGAATGCACGCAACATAAAGACAATAAAGGGGACCTACAGATGATTTTCTTACAGATCTCAACATTTAACAAAACTATTACATTTCAACATTCAACTAATATATTTGACATTTTTAAAACACCTGAACAATGTTTCACAAACATTGGGCAAAAATTTGCGGCATTCTTTTCAGAGATTTCACAAATATCAAAAATATTTTAAATCTTAAGAACAGTAAAACAATTGTCTGCACGTAGCGACGTGAAATTAGATATTTAATTTTAAATATTTTTTTATTCTATTGCCAGATAAAGGTTCTGATACAGGACTTCATAAAAAATATTTTTCAATATTTTGCAAAATTATTTCAGTATTATAAAAAATTGTTTCCAAATATATGTGAAATATTTTGCAATCTAGATTATTATATTTGTCATTTTAAAATCTACTTATTTACATAATATTTATTGTAAGAAAGTTATATAAACATTGTTTGCATTATTTATTAAGATTTTGACCAATAATGAAGTTATTATGACATATAAA
The DNA here is from genome assembly GCA_030264575.1 of Tachinus sp. AB-2021. Taxonomy (NCBI): domain Eukaryota; kingdom Metazoa; phylum Arthropoda; class Insecta; order Coleoptera; family Staphylinidae; genus Tachinus; species Tachinus sp. AB-2021. The sequence goes on along the minus strand of JARJEC010042508.1, from coordinate 11,220 downwards.
CAAATCAAATGTTCCGATCCTTTCCTTGCGTTTCTTAAACTCAATATTTTCTTAATATGTTTCGGCAATTTTTATAAATACAACATTTTCTTTCATTCTTTACATTGCGGTACAATTTAACCCATTTCTAATAATTGTTGCAATAAATTGAAACATTTTAAAAATTCTCAGAAAGATTTTAAAATTTTTTCTTAATTTTTTTGTTGTAACAAAGAAAACAATACTTTTTTCCAGTTCCAGATGATTTCTCTCCAAAATAAATTAATTTCAAAAATATTTATATACTGTGTGTTATGTGCTACTGGTTGCCTGTAAATTCATTGATTGGTTGTTCTTGACAGTTAGTCTAGCTCATTTTGTCTTCATTAATTATATAAATTTTCACCAATTACTGTTTAACAATCATTTGTGTCCTCCCTCTGTAAGCAAAAAAATACTAAAAAAGTATTTTAATTTGCTTAACTTTCTAAAAATATAATGCAAAATGTTTAAAAATACATTTTGAATTATATTTTTTTCAAATATTACACAACTTTGAAGCATAGCTTTTAAGTTACTTAGACTTTCTTAAAAAACTAATATTTCTTGACATTTAAAAAATAGTTACAAAATCTAAATATTTCACAACATCATAAAACATTATAAAGAGTGCGGTAACAAAACTAGCTGATTTGTACGGGTGCATTTTAGAAAGAGGTTTGATAAACCAAAAGTAATCAAATTTGAACAAACGATTCAGCAAGTTTTTTTTATTATTACAAATAGTAGCAGCATGCGTTATCAAAGAAGCAACAAGCATTTGCAGTACTAGTAGTACTAGCAATGATTAGTCAATCATTGCGTGCGGCGAGTATTGAATATAATGAGCAATTATTCCTTCTAGACTATTCTAGTAAAATAAAACTGTGCAAAAAATATATGATTATATAAACCAATGAGTACACCAGCAACTGTTAAGATAATATCGAATCCTGCGTTCTCTTCGGCGCTCGAGCCCGACTTGCAGCTAATTAAAACTTTTGTTTCGTTGAGTCTTGATGTAATGGATGTCAGAAGTGTATGGCATCAGAAAGATAGATCTGCGGCATACGCATTGCGAATTTCAAGACTTATTTTATGAGAAAACTTGCTGGAGACCCTGATCATATTTACTTGGGTACAATAATCAGGCGAATAGAGAAGCCCCTACCAATTTTGATTTTGGAGCGTTATAGTACAACCAACTTAGCGTGGCCTATGGAAGGCTTTTTTACATGACAATAGAACAGGATACATAACACGAAAGAGGTCCAGAGTATGCACAGAAACAAAATCAGCGCTAATTTTGTCACTGAGCATACTCTGGGCCTTTTTCATGTTATGCATCCTGTTCTATTGTATTGTCACGCAAAAGCGCCTTCCATACGCCATGCTAAGTTGGTTGTACTGTAAACACTCCAAAATAAAAATTGGTAGAGGCTACTTTACTCGTCTGATTATTCTACCCAAATAAACCAGGCGTAAATATGTGATCATATTTACGCCAGGTTCTCCTCCTGGCTCTCCAGCAAGTTTTCTCATAAAACAAAGCGTATGCCGCAGATCTATCTTTCTGAACATACTCTGGGCGTCTCTCGTCTTATGTGTCTTTTTCTATCTTTGCGCAAAAACGCCTTCCACGAGCCATACTAAGTTAGTTGTAGTATACACAATAAGGTAGTAGCAAGTAGAGTAGTAATTGCACGCAACTAAACTCTTCTTGCTACTTGTAATATGAAGACGTATACATGGCTAGTGGGAAAGCTTGTAGAAGCTGTGGTGGGGGTTGTAGAGCAGAGTCCACTTTACTACAAGCGGTATGGTTCTTTACTCTACCAGCTAATAGCTACTCTACTCGCTACCCTACTCTCTACGGAACTTTTTTTCAGATTACTATGGGTAAAGTTACGTATTTGCTACTTTACTTGCTTGATTACTTTACCCATGTAAACCCTTCATTAGAGTCCATAATATGCTGTGGCTGTAGCGCTTACTTCATATAGCCCTTGCAACTTTATTTTATAAGAATATTTTAGATATCCTGTTTTTACCTCTATCATCCAATGACTCAAGACCGCTTGAAGAAGAATATTCGCCGACATATCCATCGTGATGCCCAAAAAAGTATAGCAAAAATTAAAATAGACGTGGAAGTTGACTCAGTCAATTATTTGACATTACTTTCAAAACCATATAATTTCAAATTCCCTGTTATGTAGATGAATGATAAAAATAATTAAAATAATTAATATATTTTTTGCTTGTTTTATCCGCCTTTTCTTGTCAACATTCAACATTCACATTTAACATTTTTAGCCATTCTCTCAATATTTTTACATTTTTCTCAATCATTTTCTTACTTTCTCATAACAATCTACTGGCTCACAATTGTTAGTAGTTTTTGCTACATTTTGAAAATTTTCAGAAACAATTTTTTAAATATTTTGTAAAAGAGATTTTTTTAAAATCAAAATGTAAAAATATTTTTGGGCTAGTTCTAAGCAGTGCTTTGCAATTTTGTTAACCTAAAAAAATTTATTGTAGTACGTATTTTGAAAATTCTCAAAAAGATTTTCTTATTTTCTACTTTTTTGAGATCCAAATGTATATTATGGTTTTTTTAAACAAAAATTAAATATATTAAAAACATGTTAGGCTTTCACACGTTGCCTAACAGCCTAACAACCTAACCCGACTCAACCGATTCAAACTGTTTTGATATGCATTTCAAAATATTTCTCTTTTTAGTTTGCATACTTTTACAAACATTTTTCAACATTTTATAATTCATTGCAAATATGTTCGACGTTTCAGAAAGAAATTGAAATTATAAACATTATTTATTTTCTCAATACTTCTAAACAATATGTATCTTTTTTTCTTTATTATCCACTACTCCGAAAAGGAACGGCATGATTTGATATATATGTTGATCAACATTTTGCTTGATTTTTTAATATTTCATTTTTTCTAATTTCACAATATATCAGCTTTTTGGGACATGTTTTTAACATTCCAAGAGAACATTTCTCAGAATTTTTTTATTTTTATATGCATACTTTTATCTTTTATCAAATGTCATTTTTGAGAGTATATTTAACAATTATTTAAGTATATGATTTTAAGATCAATGCAAAATACTGAAATTCAAAATATTGTGACTTAATGTATTTTGTTTGTAGGCCGACGATATTTGGTAACAATATTTTTGGATATTCTGCAATATTTGTAGTAATTTTGCAGATTTTTTAATATCATTGTATATATCTAGGAGTATTGTAAACAACGTTTCTGGTTTTTACATTTTATCATAGAATTATGAACTAAAACCTCAAATGATATTCCACAAAACTGGTTTAGTAATGAATAATTATGAACTATGCTCAGGTTGCAACAAAAAGAATGAATGTATATTAATTAGAAAACTTGATTTATCAAAGAATGATTGTGCTACTTTATAATGAAAATGCTGCCAGTTCATAAATTAAAATTAGTTAACCAGTCAGTAAGTTATATAAAAATAATGAAATAATATTACACACTTTAGAACATTAGTCGTAGCTTAAACTGCCCAATATATTTCGTTGGATATTTACAGACGTATAAATAAAAATGATTTTAAAAGCTACGATGCTCATACGAAAAACCGTTTTATTTCTATTGAACTTCGTGCGTATGGAAGCAGTTATGTGGTAAATATACGTGTCGCTACTAAATGCGCTGGTCTATTACACGACAATCACAGTAATGGGGGATCAATAGACAAAATAATCGCGTGATCGCTTTGCTTTTAGGGATGTAAACAGCATTAAGTCCGGTGGCGTCCATACATAGCATAATGCATGTGAGGGTCGTGCCGTCCGTTCGGTCCGCATTGATTTATGCCATCATTAGATCGTCCTGTCTATATCCGGTCATTTGGGCGGCGGTGCGGGGTAGAAGGTCTTTGGATTTAGTCATTCCACGCACGGACATCCGAATTGTATTAAAAAATCCCGACATTACACACGATTTATTTTAATAATTCAGGGTTTTGTTGTGTTATACGTATTATCTCGCGCGCGCGTTCCAAATTTACGAAATTCGTTGTAATTATTAGGAAAATTTGTTTGTAATGTCAAACGAATATATACTTTTACGGCGCTAATTATATTAATTTATTTATCAGCAACAGTTTCTAATCAAATATTCTAATTATGATATTGTTGCATTTTCTAGTATTTATTTTAGAAAAGTATTATTAGAATTAATTCAAATCGAATTTTAACTAAACTGGAATTATTTACAATTACTTGAAAATTACAACATTTATAAACAAAATAAATTTACAATTATCTATATTTAGCAATTAATATTTTTGATGAAGTATATCTTGCAATATATATATATTTGCAGTTTTAGCAAATATTTTGAAAAATTTGTTGGCTAACTTTTGAGTCGATATTTGATGCTGTTGCAAATTCAGCTACAAAAACTATTAAAAATTTTATATAAAACTACACAGTATCAAAACTCTAATAAACCGAAAAAATAGCAATCCATAATTAAGACGATTGTTATGCACTACTACAATAATGCTATTAAATTTAAGAATTAGTGAAGCATTTCATTTGGCACCAAAAATAATATTTATAGCAGAAAAACAGTATTTACTTATAGTGCTAATATAAATTAATTGAATTATGTTGTAAAACTTACATAGATTTATAACGCATTTTATTTATTTTTCAGAATGCCTCGATTATCGGTGTTGACCCCCTATAATGTAAGAACGACGTCTCCTCTCAGATCACCCGCTTCGTCACCGTCGAGTAGTCCTCAAGCGGGTGTGTCATCGAGAAGCGCAAGTCCATCATCGCCGAGATCACCTCATCCTAGATACAGTGCTTTTTCCTTAGTTTCCCCCAGATACCTCCATCCCAAAGACTACGCTTCAATGAGAGGTTAGTTATTTATTCATAAACACACATTGCCGCTTACTAAATTTAATATACTGCTCAACAAAATTAGGGGATTGCTTATATGATTTTAAGAAGTTCTCTTGTTATAATATTCTGCAGACCAGCGTGAAATTCACTTGTCTAGAGGCTTATTTCTGACAAGGTGCACTTTTACTAATTGAAAAATCTGTCGGCATACTAACCAACTAAATGTAGCTTCAATTGATTTTGCAACTAATAAAATTATTGCGGAACAGTGGTTGACAATCACCACTCTAGAACTTTATTGGCAAAGTGCAAAAATAATGACGATTATTGGTTTGTTAGATTCCATTGGGATTTAAAACTCATTAAAAATTAGTGAGTGAAATAAACAAAGTAAAATTTTATTGCGTTATTGTTTCTTTTGTTAGTCACTACTTCTAATTCCAAAATGCATTATTAGGTGGTATTTACACTGTTACTGCTTGTGTGGTATTAGATATTCTCAAAAGTCTGTCGGAGTAACAATTTCAGATGAATGGTTAGAAGACAATTAAAAAAGTTGGACTTCTGGCAGACCTGTGCAAACTTCTGGCTTCATACGTCACAAAGTTAGAGTATGCTTTCTACAACCAAAATACGGTTTTGTTTTAATCATTAAATTATTTGTATACGAGTATATAGATAAATTGTACCAATTCGGTTATGGTGTGGAATGGTCTTAGTACAGACCAGGGGTGGCTAAATAGTATGCTGCTTTTCAGGAATTTTGTTATGGATCAACAAAATGAAAAATATTTGTTATATTTTAAATTTCCTGAATGACTGCCTGCATTCATGAAAGCTAATTCATATAACTTTGCACCAGCAAAGAGTAAATTTTATTTAATAAACATGCATGATGTTAGTATTACGTATGCTAACGCGCCAATATAGCTATCCCTTTTTGTCTAACTTTTTCCAAAGCTAATGCCACGTCATCCTGCAAAAAGTGAAAATCTTATTCCGCGCGAATAAAACACATTTTTCATAGATTTGCACATGCGATAGAAAGACGTTGGTAAAATGCCAAATTGAGATGCATTTGTAGCATACCATATAATACTAATACTACGATAAACATGTAAAAAATCTAAAAATAAATACATTGTTATGGTTCAGAATTTTTTTACCAAAAATTTTAGGTACGGCTCCAAAGATAGATAACTTTGGCTTTTGCTCCAAAAAGTCTGACGACTTCTGGTATAAACCAACCATACTTATTCTTCGGCCAGACAAGCTTTTATGTGCAACCCAAAATACACGTTTATTACGAAAAGGTGTTTTTTTTTATAATGGGAATTACTTCTTAGGATAAGCTAGACAATTATCTGTCTCATCAAACGCACGTAGCTAGTATCAATAAGTCTCCACTAACTAAAAAGCCATTACCCAAAATTATATTGTGACCCGCAAGTCTTTGCAAAAATATGCACGCGGCCTAAACAAAAAAAAGTTTGAGTTTAGTTGGTATCTATCGTCGCATTGACTTAGTTGTTCCTCCCAACGTTGAGATTATATTGTGTTAATTGCGAATAATTTTGGTTATAGTTTTAAGTTGCAACGAGATAATCGCTGTAATTATACCGCAAATTAAATATCAAACTTCTTTGTTTAAATGCTATTAAACTCGTCTGGAATTTACTTGCCAGTCGTATTAGAAAGCGCTCTATAGCACCTTCAACTTTTCAGAAATTGGCTGATGTACTTGTAGATGAATAACAAAATTTATGTTAAAGCGCATTTTGGTTTCATTCAAAAGGGTTTCTTCAAAGGAAAAGTTTCTCATCCTTCTCAGTATTAAAAACATGGGTACAATTCCACTTTTCTTATTGTTGCTCACTAAATAATAAGGAAGTAAGAATATCAGTTTTGAGCTCTAGGCCCAAACAATTTGTTTCACAAAACGATCACAAACTTGAAGATTGTTCTTTCAGTTTCTGATTGTTTAGTTAATCCAATTTTTTATTGTAACTTAATTTCCACCCATACATCTAACTTTGTGGTACATGAACACATTAATGGAGATTTTGTTAGTAAAAAAAGTATAAGAAGCATTGCTTAAATCTAACCTCACAATGTGCTTGTTTTTAAAAATAAATATTCTTGTGTGACAAAAGACACTTTTCTGCGTGAATAAACAAACTTTATTACTTATAATTCCAAAGAACTTAAAGAGAAGTCCTTTCATTTGAATCATGTAACTTTTGAGTATGCGAAGTAGAAAGTTGGTGGTTGGTCCATTCTTAAGAAGAAAATAAGTGTGCACTTTTCTTAATTCAACACGATTGAGAACTTTTTATATTTATGCACCCAGCCGTTACTTTAACAGGTTGTAACTTTCGAACTACGTATATACTGTTGTTTATTTGATTGGTTGCACGTTTGTAAGCAGGGAGGTCTTGCATGCAGGAATTTAGCCAAATGTCCAACGCAAAAGTTTTTGAGACAAGTTGTATCCATTTTACTCAAAGTTTGATATTTTATTTTGTTTTTGACATTACATGTTCACGTTATCTTACAAATAAGATCTACGAAATTTTTTTCCGCTCTAGATCGAGTTAGAAGCCGTTTCAATCAAACTTATTTGTAGACAATATAATGATAATTAGGAAGGTATTGTAAATGAAAAAAGTTGCAAAAAATGAGACTGAACAAAAAATTAATTGATGACAAAGAAGATTTAAATATAGATCTGATAAATAAATAAAATTATATTTTAATTTTTATTCTGAAAAATATTGTTATGTAACCTTATTTTTTATGGTACCTTTTTGGAAATTAAAAAAATAAGCGCTACTCAAATAAAATATAAAAATTCGGGGTTGCCAAGTAAAATTTTAAAAAAATGATTATCGTTGCTCATAAACATCAAAAGAGAAAAGAGATAATAAAAAATGTCATTTTAATTAATTTCATGCATTATACGAACAAATTTGATAAAAATAGGCTTATAACCTAGCGTTAAAATTATAGCATTGGACAGATTTTAGTAACCACGTTGTATATAATTGAGTTTTTCACTAATTTTTGGTGTTAGAATGTTTTAACTTACTAACAAAAGGTTAAAAAAATTGGCATTGAAGATGTATGTTTACAAAAATATGTAGCCAAGACACATAAAAAAAACTATTTAGCATGAAAACATAAACGACTGATTTTCTTGAGATATTATCCATGTTCAGCATACTAACCGATTTATTTTTTTGAGTAATCCTCCATAAGCCGATTTAGACCCGTGTGACTAATTTTTAATGGAAAATCGTTTTCAAAGAATACTGGCTCACTTGAAGGGGAATAACGGCAATAACCTAAATACACAACTCATTGTAGTGATAATGATTAATCTTCATTTGTTTAGAAACATGACCAAAAATCCAATAAAGACCTATTTAGGTTGATTTGCTAAAAATGTAACTAACGGGGAAAATCCAAACTCTTTATTTCTTGGACTTTTAATTCCGCAAGTTTAATTGCCGCCCTCTGTATAAATAATAAGATTTGTATTTTTCGGTATTTGAAAAAATATATGGTTTCTTTAATTTTTTTGGCAAAAATCATTTTTCTGTATAAAATCTTTGTTACAAGGAATAAAAAAAATTAAAAAAGTGTTTGAAAAAAATGCCTACTTGTTACTTGTATGTTAGTAGAAGAAATAAAACAGAATTCCCAAACAAATAATGCTTAAATATGTTATTATAAGTCAAAATTGAATGTCAAATTACATAAAAGACAATTATTTCTATGTATAAATGTAAATGTTGCATATTAATTACAATAAAAAGATTATGTGTAATAATTTATTGCAGTACTGCAAAGTCTGAAAGCACCTGTCGCTTCGGCTCCTTGATAAATGATAAATGATTTTCTTAAATGAAGCCGAATTATTTAATCTAAATACAATTGCAATTTTTACGAAAATTAACTGGCTCATTAGTTGAAATTTCATCTCAGCATTTAAGCCTTCAATTTATCTAAATTTATGTCCAATTATAATCATGATAGTACCGTTATAACGAACATTAAAATCCGCATTTAAATACGTATCTTATAAAATAAGATTTGATTAATACGTCTCATCAAAAGTCTAAACTGGGGCGTTACATTTTCATTTAATAATCCTTAATGCATATTCATGCCTGCCACTTTCTGGCAGACGATTTACTAACACGTAGTTTCACATACAGCGAAGAAAATAAAACAAGCAACCATACATAAATTACAAACTGGTCCAAATTATTATTGTTTTCTTTTTTTTTGCAGAAATGGGAGCGCTACCGTACAATACTCCTCTAGTCCCTTTAGTATATCCTCCTTATATTTGGCCCCAATTTCCCGGATTATATTTGCCTTATTGTCCGATAAATAGACCTCCTGAATCCTTGAGTCCAGATAGGGCGACAGTCATTGAACAAGGATGTACACCGGAAAAGGCAAAGCTAGGTAAGCAAACAACTTTACAATATTATTTTAACATGTAATAATAATACTATTAATAATAATGATAATAATAAAAATAATAATAATAATAATAATAAAAATAATAATAATAATAATATAAATAATAATAATAATAATAATAATAATAATACAAACTAATTTCAAGCTTTTCTGTAAAATAATCAGGAAAACAAATTAAAATGAAAATGTGTGAAATTCATATGTTAAATTTAATTATTTTGCAAATGATTATAAACAAAATCACTTAAAAGTAATTAAAATATTTTCATTCCAAGAATAATTAATACAAAAGAATATTATATTTAATTAGAAACGTTAACCCGTGATTTTTACGACTATTTAACTGAATGTGGATGCATAAAATAAATTCCGCGTATAATTCATACATCGATTTATGATGCTATCATCATTAATATTGTATTGTAAGTGCAAGCGAGATGGCATTTCCATGGGTTTCTAGTAAATGTGCAATTAATAACTATTGAAGCGTTTGTGGGAAGTAAAAATGGCAATTATGTAATTATGTTTGAAAATTTATGCCGAACATGAATCTTCGCGTCGCATTTGAAAGTTGATAATAAATTAGGGTTGACGAAAGTTTGTTTTGATTTTTTAACTTTCTTGAATAGCATTGATGTGATCGTACAGATATTGATGTATTTGGAAATTATGCTCGAGTAAACTATGCGGAATAAAGTTACATTACCCTCAATCATTAGTAAAAATACTTGCAATAAAATTGATTAAATTACAATTTTTATGATGCTAGTCAATTGAATTTTTCCAATTCTAACTGATGAAATATTTATTATTTATGTTAAATCTCATTATTAAAACAATAATTAGAGTTAAAAAGACGCTTTTGTATTTTAATTTTGATTTATTTTTTTCGACATCTTTCGATTTCAAACAATCATTGTCAAGATACAAACAATATCAATATTATTTGTATCTTGACAATGAACAGTAAAACATACACCAAGTGACTTTTTAACTTGAATTATTAAGAAGTTTTAGCGAGAAATGGATGAGAAAATATCAAATATATTAAAACAATAGTTTAACCAAAAGTATGGATAAAATGATAACAACTTCATTTAATTCATTTTGTCATTGGCAACGTAAAAATTTTATTCATACTGCTATGAACAAAATGAATAAAATAATAGTATATTATTATATGAGCAAGTAAACAAGGTTTTTTCCACAAAAATGGAATTTGCGGCACGAGCCGTAGGTCCAAATAAAAAATAAACAAATCCTTCGTTCAATATTTTAAATTTTTTAATTAATTCACTTTGTACGTTTATTGTTTTTATTTATGTTGCTGCATTTTGAAAATTCTCAATAGGAGAAAATCGACGAAGTGTCTGACTTCTGCCGTTAAATTTTGAACTGCTCAAATGGGGAAAACAAAACCCACGTGATATGCCAAAAGACTAACCTAATACATATTTACCAGTGACAAAAATGTTTTTTGTTGACCTTTTTGCTAATAAAAATTGATAATTAAATAAAACTACTTACAGATCACTTCACACTGATTGACACTGATTGACACTGATCACGTGTGTTTTATTTTCCCCATTTGAACATCGTAAAAACGCCATCTATAGTTTTTGATTTTTGCCTATACTTCTAATTTTGATTGGTTGAAGTCGCAGGATAAAAGATCTTGTCAATTTTATCCATGGCCGGAATCCAATAAGAAGTTCTCTTTAATTTATCAATGGATAAAATCACAATTTAGAATCAAGTTTTTACATTAATAATGCAATGA
>JARJEC010042478.1:0-13607 GCA_030264575.1 Tachinus sp. AB-2021 | reverse complement strand
TTTTAATTATTTTTTATTTTATTATTTTTATTATTAATTCATTTATGAAATACTTCAGTTTATAAAAATCAAAAATAAAATATTTATTTAAAATATGACTATAAATAAACGTTACGACATAATTGAGAATAACTTTAAATTCTAGATTTGTTAATATAAATGAAGTTAACAACTATGAACATGGCACGCATATGTAGGTATTTAAGAGATGTTTTGTGAAGAAATAAATTCATTAGAGAAGATAGTTAAATAAACATATAATACAAAACCACTGTCACACCAGTAATAACCTGACATTGCATTTGTCTTTAAATTACCAATGAAATAGTCCCACTAAGACAACAACTTACTAGCATGTGGTATAAAATTAAGGTTTACTAATACTATTAGTAAAGAATTCTAAAAATTGTATATTTAGTAATAAATGATTGGACAAAAAATCATGTTCCAACTTAATTAATGAATCTACAAAAACACGACGTTTTCAACGTACATAAGAAAGTCAAAAAAAGTATCAGGTTTTAATAAAATAACAATGATTTTTTTCAGGCACCATAGAATTAACATAGTAAAAATTTTAACAATTTCTGTACAAATATTTTTGACCCATTTGGGATAGGAGCGCTAAGAAAATTTGAATATAGTGAGTTGTGGATTGCTTGTCGCTGACATGCAAAAATCTATTCATTCGAAATATTTTAGTTTTTAGTTTTTATTTATTATTATTCAAACTAAGCATTATTAAGAAAGATAAATTACAAAATTACTAAACACAGAGCATAAAAATAAACCGTTATATACAGTGCGTTTCTTTTGCACCATAGAGATTTACATAGTAATAATTTCATTGGCTGTTAGTGGTTTTTCAAATTTTTGTCTAATTTGGTACACTGTGAGTTTACATTGTCTTTAACAATTTTTAATAATTTTTGTCATATTTTTTTAACCCATTTTTTACAGTTGGGTTAACAAAATTCAAGCATTGTGAACTACGGACTACGTTGAGACTTCTGCCGCATCCTGGCTAACTAGCGCTAATCTATTTATTAGAAAAGGTCTTTGCCTTATTTAATGTTATTCAAAACAAAAGCCATTTTTGTTGTCAAACATGACAAGTGTTGTTTATTATTTAACACCGTTGGTAGTTATCAATTTCCAACACCTTTCATAATCAATAAATCTGAATTAAATTAAATAATACTAATACTAATTTTGAAATTTACTTTATTAAATAAAATTAAATTTCAATAATTTTAATAACGATAATATTAAATAAAAACTAAACATGAAAATATTTTTAATGAATAAATTGGCGCTTCTCAGCAAGCTTTCAGCACAGTGCGCTGTTGACCACGAATCTCAAGTGTGTTTCAAGAGGCTTAACAATATATCTCCAATAACTATTCAAAACAGTCAAAGATAATGTAATGTAAACTTTCGGTGTACCAAAAAATATGCAAAAATTTGCTCTAGATAAACCGTTAACAGCCAATGAAATTTTTACTATGTAAATCCCTATGCTACATGATAAAAAAACGCACGGTATTGAAATACACTTAACTATTACTTTAGCAAATGTTCAAATTATTTGACGTAAGAAGCTAACCTGTTACCTAGTCTATTATTTTTTTATTACATTTTCTAATGGCTAGCTGCTATACCATTAGAAGATTCAATTATTGCGTCTGTAGTTCATGGAAATCTTGCGGCCTGTTTCTAATGTTATCAAATACTACGGTCTTAAATTACAATTTCCTGCTGGGCAGTTAAATGATTCAAAACAACCAATCCAATTATTTGGGTTTACTGAACTGCAGCTGTAAGGATGTGCTCATTTAATAATTATAAATATTATACACTGTTTACAATGATCGACAACAAAAGTTCACCAATAATGTGGTTTCTTAAAATTCCTGCCATACATTCAGTTTTTTTACCCATTATGTATCTGTTACAAAAAATGTAAGGATTTTTTCTGTACCACATTCTTGTGTTTTGAAAATTAACGTCCCAGTTGACATAAATATTCTTTCATCAGTTAAAAGTAACCTAATTCTTTTAACTGATGAAAGAATATTTATTACATCAGTTAAACGAATTAGGTTACCAGCATTTACATTTTCATTTTTTCTTTCCGTTCAAAATTGGCAAAATTTCATTTACTGGATTCGGATTCTAACCATTTTTTTGTTTATGTTTTACATCATTGCCTCTAAGTAAGCCGATGGCTTGTTGTGGCGGGGTTTTGATGGGATCAACAGCTAATAAGGTGACTTCCGAACCACCAGTGTATTGAAAGCGGGATTAAAATTGGTCACATGTTGAGGGTTTGAACCCACGACCTCTAGCTTGCTAGGATAGCTCTTTACAACTGAGCTATCAACTATACAACAATACTTAAGAATTGCTCAATTTATAGCTCTTAAATTTATCTTTTTGTATAGCCTTATAACAACTGCTTCTGTTAATAAATTATACATGTTTGACAATAAGAATGCTTTAGTTTTGAATAATATTAAATAAAAGCAAAGAGTTTTTCTAATAAATAAAGGGAAGCTTGCCAGCCAGACGCGACCGGAGCCTGAGCGCAATCTACTGTTTACATTATTCGAATTCTTTTCAAATTTCAAAAAAAAAATTATACACATTACTTAAATTTGTTAAAGACAATGGAAACTTACAGTGTATCAGAAACTATACGAATATTTGCGCAAGAAAACCATTAGCAACAATAAAATTTTTAGTATGTAATCTCTATGTTACATGAGTACACAGTAGACTGTGTGTTACTAAATATAGACAGAATTCCAGAGAAAAGAGCAAAACGCCAGGTTAGAAATAGAAACAAAATCTAACAAAAACACGAGAATGCAAGGTATAAACAACATTTTTACCAGTCCAACAAAAATTATATTTTATAAATTAATTAAAGTCAATGATCCTAAAAACTCATAGCAAAGAAGCAAAGAGGTCATAAAATTGTCTTGACTGTTGACTTGCTTAGTTAGTTGGGTTTTGTGTGAAAATCAACCTTTATAGATTGTTATTGACCGATCCTGACTGTTATGAACCACATACACTTTTAAATAACAATAGTATTCAAAATATACAAGTGAGAAAAAAATTATAGATATTGAATTTGCATACCACAATAATTTTTAAACCGGAGAAGCTTTGTTAGGTATTTAAGTCTCAATCCAGCGATACATAGTGATATTACCAACCAGTACACACGGTGTTTTATTGAATTTGATAAAACATTGATATTTTTATCATGATTATATCACATAGTATGCATTTTTTTGGGATAATTAAATCTAATCATCACCTTGTATTAACAAAAAGGATCAAATTTTTCAAAGAATATTTTTGATATACGAAGATTCAAATTATTGAAATTTACTTTTAAATTTCAATCATTTGAAATACACTGTCCTATTAGTCATTAGCCGGGAATAGCTAAATATTGTAATAAGCAATTCAATAAGCAGGATATTTTAGTAAACATAGTGCATGCTACATCAACAAAATAAATTAAGCAACTGGGCAGATTAACTCGTTTTTATCAAGCATTTTTTTTGCTTAGTTATGGTCAAACAATCCAACAAGCATAAAAACAGCTAATGCGATTAGCTAATTTCAAAACTAAAATTATTGTATGCTATTTAGTTCTATTAAATAAACGTTTAATAATACTGATTGCTGTTACAAATACAACGTAAGCTTTAAAGCTCTTCCAACTGTGAATTTTAGTACATGTTTATGTGAATGAAAACCTTTTATCGAGCAATACAAACAACAAAAAATAAAAGACCTCCGGCTAGTATAAACCAGCTTTATTTCATCGATCAATACGCTCGATTTATCCAAGTAAATTGAAGATTTCAACTGCAAAATATCCAGCTTGTTAGTGGAAAGTATCATGTGTCGAAACGTTGTTGCACTTGGTAGACGTTAAAGGGGAGAGTAAAAACGTGCAAGATATAGCCACTGCACCGCAATGGCTCCGGATCTCGCCTACACTAGGCAAAGATCGAGCTGGAAGCTTGAGGAAGTTTAAATTGGGACATTTGAAATAGGAAAATTGTTCAATCAGCGACGAAAAGGCACGACTGGATGAAATTGAGGTTTCAATTTGTGTAAACAACGAGTAGATGCTGCCTTTTATATTATTGAATATTTAAGGAGTATAATAAAGTAAATTTTATTTCAAAAATTTCATTAGCACATATTTAGAGCTATTCAATTATTTTTTCTTACGATAAATTAGGTATATCATGTTTTTATTTTTAATCGGATAAATTGTATTTTGTATAACGGCCGATAAATATATTTTGAAACTCAATTGCTAAGGTCATTGATAGTATTGTATATAGTAGTGTATATAGTGTTATGTTTTATATTAATTATATTCAAGATTATTTAAAATTTTTATGTAAATTAATATCTGTTATTTTATTTATGTATGGTTCGATTTGATGTAATTTTTTTAAAACCGCTTTAATGAAAAATTTAGATTTGAATTAAGTTTACTAGAGCATGTATGCAAAGTTATATTAATTTTCAGTATATTATAGAGAGAATGTTGATTTATGATCTTTAATAAGACGTTATGTTTGATATTATATAATATCCATACTAAATTGCGTTTGGTATATACAAGTATAATCCTACTTGCACGAGGAAAGTTCTTTGAAGCTAAGTCTAGAACTTATTTTGTATTATTTTATAATTTAAATTTTGCTAGATCTGTTGTTTGTTATTATTTATAAATGTAAGCATGTTGCGACGATATATCCTGAATGAACTTCTAATTAAAGTTTTGTACACAAAAAAAAACAACCAAAAATGTCTCACTATAACGAAACAAATTGCACTTGTATTGTTAAAAAATGTATTAAAAGATGACATGAAAATTGGTGGGGGAAACCCCCTATTTTATTGCAGATTTTGATTCTTTGGGAAGAAATAACTAACTTTTATATTTAATATGTTTTTCATTGTAATCGTAAAAACAAAATTGAAAACGATAATGTACGGCTAGGTTACAGTGTCAACTATCACGCAACAAAAAAATATTTGCTTCATTATTCAAGTAGAATCAGCATCTGCGATAAAAAATTAGTAGTAGTTTGTATATAAGGTTTCGAAGTTGTGCCTCACCCATCCATTGGGAAGGACAACTGTTTTCCTCCGCCTTTGTTTGGATGTCCACAGTCCCGATTAGATGGTGAGAGTGGCCGTTTTTGATAAAACATGGGGACTTTTTATGTTATCTATCAGGCAATATCCAACATATTATTATCGAGATATTCTCAATAATATGTTGGACTCAAGCGGGACTTTCTGGACACGCTGTATACCGTGGCACTTCGTTAAGCGGTGAGGTGGCTGAAAATAATTTTAATTACCCTTCAATAATACGGAAGTATGATTTGGTATTATTTAGCATCCCTTAAAATAATAGCCAATCACTTACGCCGTTTCGAACTTTGCATTGCTTTCTAGCGGGTCACCTTAGGACAGTTGTACAATAAGTATATATTTTTTTTTATAACGAGTAAGCTTTTTTTGGAGAGTTGTTACTACTTACAACATTGTAAAAAATAAGGATACTGGAAAAAAAATATTTTTAGTTTTCAAAAATTATTATTAGTGGCGCAATTGCATTCAACTTTATAATTTCAAATGGGACCATAAGTCAGATGTGGTACCATCGGATAGCTAATTGGAAAAGAAATAACATTTGTTTAAAAAACTTTTTTTTATATAATCAACCGTTTGCTGCAATAATATTAACAATTTTAGACAAAGACATTTTAACACATTCTTTTTATTTTACTTGTTGAATTAGAAAGCAGGCCAAGACAGGCGTGTTATTAGAAAAAAAGTTTTTTATAATTAAATAAAATCCTAAAAATGCATTTTATAAAAATATCTATTGAAGTTTTCTCACGGTATTTACTATATTTTTTTTAAATTAGTTTTTTATATGTATCCAAGGATACCATACACTGCCTATTTAAAAATAAGTTCATATTAGATAAAACATATTGCTTGAATTAACATTTTATCAAAAATGCACCAAACATGTGTACCAATAGATACATAATTTAAAAATAAACATTTTTTTTCAAAAATGGTGAATGGAGAGAACAGTGTACAAAAAGCACATATAATTATTTGAACTATCAATTTATTAAATGACATTATTGCTAATTGTTTTATTACTAAACAATTTCTATAGAATATATAATAGCAATAGCAAACTTTCATGTTAATATTTTTACAGCAAAGTCATCCGTTTTTTATCGAAAATTTGGTACGGTACCACACATAAACTACATTCCCAGTGGAAATTAGCTCAAAAAATTTCAACTATTCTTTGATTATAAATAATTTTTTAATACGTTTCTATAAAATAAAGTTGGTTGGATAGTCTGATACAACCTATTTCATTTTTAAGGTATATTTGGATCCAAAATTCTTTTCCTTGCAACGAAAAATTAATTAATTTTTGTTCTGTTTAATAAGGATACTTTAATATTTTTAAGAGTTTTAAGTAATAACCTAAAATTTTGTAAAACAGTGAGTTCAATTTATGGCCATTATTATTTGAGATTAATTTTTTTATAAATCGCGTGATTTGTGTGTTTGAGCATTAACACAATACAATAAAACTAATCACTTTGAGATAGAGAGAGAGAGAGAGAAAATGAGAGAGAGAGAGAAGATGAGAGAGAAGGAATTAAATTAGGGGGCAATCCGTATCAATATGAGAGGTATAGTTTATATATATATATTATACATTTTTTTTGTATTAACGCTCGACGTGCCCCGTTTAAAATTTAAGCGTTTTTGACTTTTGGGGCATCAAACGTTTGTGTATTTAGTAATCAAACTTGAGAAATTTTGTTTCATATACATATAAATAAAGGTATAAACTACTCTGCTATCGAATTAGTTTTATTAAGTTATAAATTTTTTTATGAAATTGACATTTAAAAAACTCGTATTTACGTTGTTGTTTAGGCGTAAACAAATGCATTTGTTATAATCAAAAATCGATTTTTTTCTCAATAATTCTCTGTAAACAAAAATTAAATTAATTAAATATAAAGTCACAATCATTTAAGAGCTACACCTCTGTTTGCGGCCATTTATTGTGTTTCTACTGCAGTAAAGTATTGCCATCGGTATGAATTGCGTATGGAGCCTGTCCTTAAACATTTTGCGTATTTGGGAATATTTAAATCTCTTTATGCACCAATACAAGTGGCTTCGTAGATCATGTACCGCTTCTCGGCATCTAGATCCGTAAAGTAATAAAATATGGCACTATAATTTTAAAAATGTATATAAATTTTATTTGAAACTAAAAATCAACTAAGAAATTGAGTTATTTAAATGAAGTAATTTAGATAAATGACGGGCATTGTATATCATTTTGATATAATACTTTGTTTGGAAGTTTAATTTATCAGAGAGTAATTTAATTTCTTATCGAAGACATGGCTTTGTACAGCACTATTGATGTCTAATAAATTAAATGAATTATTTAGAAAATGGTTAATGTTGTGGCAATTACTACTGAGTGATGAAGTTTATTATGAGGTAATTTAATTTTAGCCCGTATCTACTTACGTCTGCATATTTGAACACCATTACCAAAGTTATTTCCCATTTGTTTTGTATCAACTTTGCAATAAATCTTTGATTTGTATTGCCCAAAGGCAATATACTATTACATTACGTATGGCATAGTGTCTTTCTTATGTCATATCTTTGAGAGTACTTTTGGAATCGTTTTTATATGTTTAAATTATATAGAAGTCTAATAAATTAATTGAATTACTTAGAAAATGGTTAATGTTGTGGCAATTACTACTGAGTGATGAAGTTTATTATGAGGTAATTTAATTTTAACCCGTATCTACTTACGTCTGCATATTTAAACAACATTTCCAAATTTATTTCTTATTTGTTCGTGTTTCATATGATGCGTCTACGCACGTTTTAAACATGTTAGTTAATGAGGCAATTTTTATTGCTTTTAGATTAGTTAAAAACATAATTTTAGCCAACCGTACAAGAACAAAAGATTAAATTGGCTTACATATATATAATAAAAAAATCTATTTTATATAATGCGATCCAAAAACAATCTAGTTTCTATGGCAGATGGTGGGTTAACTAGACAGCAATATGATATATTAGATAACAAAACTTATTTGATTAAGATACCGTAAAAAGTTATTTATTAATCCAAGACCGTGTATAATCTCATTTCAACAAGTAAATCGGGAAATTTGTTTTTTACTATAACCATAACCAGTAGCAACCATATATTGGTTTAAGCAGTTATTGGACATTGCAATATAAGCCTACTTTTCTAAAGGTTGATCGATCGTTGTAGTGCAGCAAGCGCACTTCAATATTCCCGTCAGAGGTCCTGATACTGACCGAAAATTTATTGTTTTATGGATGAACACCTTCAAGAGTACTGAAGTATTAAACATATTTTATTCAGTATTAAAAAAATGAATGTTAATAATATTTGGTTTCATCAAGGAGCTACAGCACACACATCGCAAATTCAAATGCAAATTTTGAACTTGGTGTTCCTGCAGTTAGCGCGCTCGTCTTATATAACCTTTTCGAACTTAATTTTATGGGTATATGACAAATCCATGTTACATATTATTATACATGTGGTACCATGTAATCCTAGTCTAGTCGAAGAAGAATATTTGCCAAGCAATACCAATTATTATCCTGGAAAAAGTAGATCACAACTTTAGAAAAAAAGGGTAGCCAGTGTATTGATAATAAAACTTGCTTGTCATTATTTTCAAAATCGTGTAAATTAGGCGATACATATATTTTTCGTTTGTTATAAGCACTGTTCACAGCAAGTTTTGTAGCCGCACCTTTTATTTTAAATATATTGACTTTTCAATAAGGGCTCAATGTTAAAATGGAATAAAATAAGCTGTATGTGAATCACACACATTTTTTTATTTGAGAGGTTATGTATGCCATTATGTATGGTATATATGACATTGTACAATTGCTCTCTGCTGCTTTATACTGTGGCACCAATCCGAGAGGTATAATTTTCAATAATAGCCGTTTATAGATATGGCTGAATTTGGGTGATGGGTTATATTGCAACTGAGGGCATTGTAAGGGACAACGTTAATCTACAGGACGTTTGTCAGGCAGCTATGTAGCTACAAATAATTACTGTTTGGGCGGATTTTGAACCGGCGGCGTCACTAGTCCGTACTTCTTAGAAAGCGACGTTGGTGAGGTATCACCGTCAACGGCGAGCGATGTAGTTATCGATGATAACAAATTTGTATACGCCACTACGTGCCACTCAGCGAACACCACGCAAGACATTCATGAATGATTTGAGGGTATGGTTATCTCTCTCGGAGATGAAGTGAATTGGCCACCACGATCGTCCGATTTGACCCCATTTGACTTTTTTGTTTGGAGTTTTCTCGCATTTAAATCATGTTTATATATCATACATAATGGCATCCCTGAGCCTTTCAAATAAAAAGAAAGGATTTTGTTCGTACACACAGCTTTATTTTATTCCGTTTCAACATTGACTTGCTTTTATTAGAAAACTTTTTTTTTATTTATACTACCCTAAAACTACCAAATGTTATCCCAGAAATTTTGTTTATCGTTTCTTTTGTTTTTGTTGTTTTGTCGCTTGACGAGTTTCTAAAATAATCGATTTATTTTTGCAGAAATCCATTAAACACCAAAACAATATAAAATATGTTAGTTTCAAATTTTATTATTATGCTATAAAGTTAGGCACCACGTCGTGCAGTTTTCAAAAAACCAGAAAAATTGTTGTATGACGGGTTTGTGAAATATTTTATTCTATTTAGAAATTGATTTATATACAAATAAGAAGACTATTTTAAGCACATTATATGTATATGTGTTTTAGAATGTTTAATGGGTGCATGTGCAAAAATAGACCGTGCGAAAACAAAAATATTGTTTTGCCTTAACTTGGCAACTCAAACCAACGGAGTTGCAAAGCCCAACAAAATTAAGAATTGTTAAAATATTTAGTTGAATCATTTTAGTATAAAGTATAAAGCATTGTTTATAATATAGTTTTTTACAAAATGTAAATATACTAAAATACACTAACAACACTAAATATAAGGACAACTACTATTACAGCACCGATCCGTCAATTATGTACTATCTGAAATGAAACTTGTAAATTTCGTACAACTGAATTCCATCTTGCCAAGGCAATTACAATTTCAATAAAATGATTATAATGTTAAAATGTTACTGAATATTAGCATTTCATTAAAAACACTAATTTAATTAAACTTTGTCAAACTAAAGCTATTCGACATGTTTACTTTTTGTGATTGGGATTAATTGCATACATAATTGTATTAAAATTACATTTTATAATGGTCTCACCGAAATTGTTAGAGATGTGGGTGTAAGTGTGTGGAGCAAACAAGAGAAGAAAGATTTATGCAAACAAGCAAACTTCAGTACAAAACCTAAGCCGCGGCCCCCTAAACAAATTTCGAATGGACAACCGGCCTCGAAGGGGGCTTTTATCGGCCATGAAATGTTCTGCCTCTACCCGTTTGCAAATTAAGCGCACGTCCATATTTCACGTTTCGTATAATAAGTCCGCTACACATGATTCATATGAACGTTGGGAAACCATTTCCAGCTATTCCTATAATAATCTTTCAGTTTCAGCTTTAAATTTATTATTATTAATATTATTTTACATTCGAAGTCAGCCCTTCTGACATACGATATTTATTTATAATGATTTAAATAGATTTGGTTAAATTTGTTTTATTCATTTCAAAATAAATTTATCAAAATTAAGTGTAGTTTTACTGTTTTAGAATTAAACATTTGCACACATTAAATTTACGAGTAAAGTTTGTAGTATGCAAGGTAGTAATTTCCATTATTTATTATTTATATTTTCTAAATTAGGTCAAACTTCTCATTCTGTACAACCTTTTATAAAAAATAAACAATTGTATAGTGCAACTATATAAACATATTCATTTCAATATAATGAGACTTATAGTATGCTTATTTAACATATATTTTGGCTTACTGTATAAGTGGCATTATACATAAACATTCAAGCAATATTTGTATACGTGTTGGACAAGTTGAGTGATTAATGTGATTACCAAATGAAATTAGAATTGTCAACTAAGTTACTTAGTAGCTACAAATATCGCACAGCATATAAGGTGCGAAATGATTATTTACCTAACTTCTGCCAAGAGAATTTTAATACAAAGTCAAATAAACACGCTTATAAATTTTAAAACGTATAGTAACTATTCTCTATAAATTGGTATCCGGAAAATGCACTGCAATTCACTGACTGGAAAATTCAGCAAAGTTCACCGACTCGAAAATTCACCAACTGGAAAGTTTACAATGTCGCAATTTATCAAACAGATATATAAAATAATTTAATATAACAAAGTTTCTTGGTTTTTAATAATTCTATGATAGTCAAACTCATAGAATCGGTGAATTATATGTGTACTCAATTCTCTCCGTGACACTTTGAAAGTTGCCAGTAGATCTTACCAGGAGAGAGGAAGTCGCTTTGTACCGTTTGCGGATACGGCTTGACTTCCTCGTATCTCCTGACCGGCGACCCGCAACCAGAATGTGATACGTGTCACGACCGTTTAACGGTGAAGCACGTACTGAAGGAATTCGAAGCCTATTCTCGTCAGCGTAAAAAGCTAAGGCTCGGCTCCCAGATAATGTGGTTTCTGTTCTCTCGAACAGCCAGGAGCCCGTAGGAAAATATGTCGATTTCCTGCGAGACACAGGACTCCTGAAGAAAATATAGGGGTAACCACAATCTTTTTTGTTTTTTTTTGTTTTAATCTTTTACTGTCAATTTATTCGTTGCTACTTACTTTTGTCATTGTAATGTTTTATACATGTTTAATTTGTGATATTAGTTTATGTTCTGACATCGGAGTCTCATAAGATTTGTATATATCTGCGATCGGAACTGTTCATAACAGGCTTGTGTAACGTTTAGTTCGATAATTGCGACGCCTTTTACGGCGTGGCACGAACTTCTGTGAACTGTTTGTGTCGAACTTTACAGCTCCGGTGTCATCTGAGATATTAGGCTAGGTGCTGGCACTGGAGTATTTACAACTCCGGTGTCATCTGTGCTATTAGTTTTTAAGTTTTCTGTGATATAAAGTTAGGTTTAAGCACCGGAGCGTTTACAACTCCGGTGCCATCTATGATACTAGTTTTTTAATTTTTTTGTAATATTAGGCTAGTTTCTGGCACCAGAGTATTTACAACTCCGGTGTCATCTGTGATATTAGATGTAAGTTTTATCTGCCTGTAATACTAGTTTATTGTTACATATTTATTATTATTATTATTTATATATTAAGTTATAAGCCGTCCCCTGGCTAGACCTGGGGCTACTATTATTTAAAATAAAAGAGCAGCCAATGACCATAGCTGTCGACGCTACAAATTTAAAAAAAAATTAACCAATTGTCTAAAAATGTGTATTTTTTAGTAATAAATAATTATAAAGTAGTAATTAACGATGAATTAACATAGGACATAACTTTTAAGTAAATAATTATTTAAATTTACATGATATATTTCAATAAAGTTAATAATAATAATAATTACAAATATTTTAAAAGAAGTAAGACACAATTAAAACAAAAATAAATTTGTATAAATATACAACATAATCATTTTTTTTTTAATCACGGTCATCTACATATCCGGTAAAATAAAAAATCACAAGGAATATGTTAACAGATGTCAAAACAAAATTAATTACTATTTGTTATAATACATTAACATTATTCTTGTTATTTAATATTAAATATTGTTGTTCTATTTTAATTAAAAAACGTGAAATAAATAAATAATTCATGTTCAAATTAACTATAACACTACATACTTATCTGTTGTTTTTGGTTTAGTTTTTTCGAAACAATACAATCCCTAAATATTAACTTCCTAGTCACGATTTTGTGTAATTTATTATTAAAGCCCTAATATCCTTCAATTTTTCAAATTAAAAGTTCCCCTATTTTCTCATTAATTTTCTATGACACTCTCACTTTATATTGCAAAAATATTATTTTTATGATTTGCTTTATTTTTTGTAATTACACTGTAACCAAAATAAAGCATTGAAAACTTGTAATAAGTAACTTGTTAAATGTATTATACTATCAATTAAGAAGCGAATTAGAGCTAGAATATACAGTACGGTAAATAACTGCGGGAGCGTTAAAATAAACTAACTTTGCAATATAAACTGTTTTGAAAATGCTTCCTTAGGGAAATACAAGGTGTCAAATATTCAATAAAAATTTTAATACTTCCAAAACTACTTTAGTTATTTTATTATCTTTTTTTACATTTATCTATTTCTATCTGGACACACGGGGAATGCTATTTGCTTCTTATGTGGGCAGCCAACTTGTTGAAATTCTACATAAAGATTTGGGAATGAGCAAATTGTCGGACACGAAGGATTTTTGAGCAGCTCTGTC
>JARJEC010042468.1:0-20700 GCA_030264575.1 Tachinus sp. AB-2021 | reverse complement strand
TGCGATAAATCTTCAAACATCGTAAGAAACTAAGACACTGAAAAAGGCAATGTAAAACGACAATAGTGGACCAATATATTGATGCATGCTTTTGAGTTTTGCAATAAATATATATTGGAGATTGAAGATTCAACATATCTATTCATGAGTTATATTAATATTTAAAAAAAGAAACATTTCACTCTTCAATTATTTTTATTTTATGTAATAAATATAAAGTTGGAAATGGTGATATTCTAAAACATGTAACATTTGCTTACTAAAATGGAAAACAATATTTTTCTACTTTAAAGTACTTGTATTGTTCATATTGAATTTATTAATCTATTCATAGTGAATCATTACTTACCAACAAATTAAGATATCTTGCTAAGGCAAACTTTTGGTCTTTTAAATTTGATCACTTATGTTTAACTAATCTACAATATGTGTTCTAGCTTTTTATACTGCCTCAGTGCGATAACTTCGTGAATCATCATCAGATACACATCTGGAATATTTGATATACTTGTCGACATAAGTAAATGCATAAATATTTGAAATATAAAGAAATATTATAATTTACATTTTTTAATATTTTTATCAACAAAATTGAATTTGCAAAAAAAATAAGCTCAGATTAAATATTTTAATAAACTATAACGTGACGTGTTGATTATCAGCCGACTGTGAATTAAGATTGGAATAAATTGGCTTATATTTACACACCCACATATTTCACACAGTGTCGAGACCGCACGATTTCACATATTAATTTATATTAATTATTATTAATAATTATTATTGGATCAATGGCCCATCTACGATACAAACTGTTAATAAAATGATGCAATTAGTATTTCTGTTTTAGCAATATTATGATATTGTACACATTTAGTAATCCTTTTAAATTTGAAATAACTGATAACTGTGTCAAAAATAATAATTTTAAATATAAAAGATCTTATAACAAATAAATATGTATATAAAATCCTAAAATATATAGCAGTATGGATGTGTGGTCATCAGTCATCAAAAATGGCGCATATTAAATTTCATAAAAATATTTTAATAATAAAGTTTATTTACTTATGAAGGGTAGTATATTATACAAAACTGTAGAATATTATATTACAAAGAATGCAACTCCGCACTTTTCTTTTTGTTGATAAGATTGATAAGTAATGTTAATGTTATTATAAAATTGTTTTCTTTCTGCTTGGTTTATAAACAAAATTTCAAACTGAATGCTGAATGTATTCTTTGATTATTTGCAATAAGTGGAATACATAATAATATAATATAACACCCACTTATTTCATAACTTAATTAGTTTGAATTATTTTGATAAATAAGTCGTGTGTTGTTTTATATGGGTACTTTATATTACACTTATATAGCAGTAATTAATTTATGAGTACTTCTGAAAATAAAATTCACAATAAAAATTTAAAAAAACAAATACAAGAATTTCGTTTTTTTGAAAACGGCTAGCTATCATTTGTAATAAAAAATAAAATGTTTTATTTAAAAAAGTCATGTTGACCATGACCTCGTCTTTTATTCAAGGTCAAATGGATACGTTGCTAAAAAACTTTCTCAAAAATGTTCAGTTTTTGAAATATTTACGGAGAAAAATTATTTAACAAGTCCATTGAGCACTAGTCTTTGCTGCCTATAGGTCATATGTCATGTCAAGAAAAAAAATTTTCAACGCTTCTGGTAAGATAAAAGTGGGAGACATTGCCTATCTGTCTTTATCGTTATAAATTGTTTAGTTCAGTGTTAGTGTTGAGTGTATAGAGTTTAGTATTAGGCTTGAATGGAAGATTAGTGTGAACTGAATCAAAGACCTTATTTTTAATAGAAAAGAAAAATAACTATGTAAATGTAAATGTATGTATATATTTTTGTTACATTTTCTTTTTGTATAATTCTATTACTAATAAAATTTATTATTATTATTATTATTATTATATTGCGGAAGTACAATTTTAATTCAGAAAAAAGATGATGTCAATGATGATGAGGGATGCGATTGGTATAGTGAGGAAAATTGACTAGAGGTACTTAGGGAAAGACAAAAAACAAAGTTTAAGAATATGTTTTATGGATTAGTGAAAACCTTTAATTATGTTAATTTTTATATACAGTATGTACCCAGATGCGGTTTACAATACGAATAAATGATCAAAAATTATCGAATAGAAAAAAAAAGAGCTTTGGTCTGCTTGTTTAAAAACTTACTACTATATTAGATTTTTTTAATATACGGAAAGCGACTGTAACAAAATTATTTTCATTCGATTTTTGTTTACAAATAATACTCAATGAAACCTATTAACACCTGTAAAAATTGCAAAGAAATTTAAAAAAATTTATGGAAATCAATAAAAAATGTAAGAAATTTGATCAGAATTAATTAAATTAATAAAAATTGTAAGACTATTTGTAAAATGATATACTTATTGTAAAAAGTGCTAAAACACTACAAGCATCAATAAAAACTTTTGGTAAAGAATTATAAATGTTGCTGGATATCGTTAAAAAATTAAACAACATTTTTGAAAAAAACTGAAAAAAAATGAAAAATTTTAAAAAACTTACAAAAACACTAATCTTTAAATATAAAAAGAATGGTAAAAACAACAAAAAAGATATATAACTATTTACACTGACTTTGTTAATCCTTGAAAAAGCAATAAAAGACTAAGATGGTTAACAAAACTTTTTAGTAATTTAAAAAACAACTACACGAAAATAACGATGAAATTAATGATAAACTAAAAAAATTATAATAATGTAATTAAACTATAAATATTTTCTAAAAGATAATAAAAACTACGTAGATGATTAAAAAGTGTGAGAAAAGTAGTAAAAACTATAAAAAAGATCAAGTTTACCAGAAGAATAATGAAAATTAATTAAAAAGAATATTTTAAAAAATCTAAAAATCATGTAAAAATTAATAATATTGTAAATGACTATTTAAGAAAAAATGAAGTTTATAAAAAAAATTAAATTGTTGAAAAAACGATGAATATTACTGGATGAACATTGCATTTCTAACATTTGTTGTTTAAATAACTATTATATATCTAAATTTTGTTGGTGAGAAAATATATTGCTAATTTCACATAAACCAAAATTCCACACAAACATAAAAGAATCCTATATAATTCTAAAAGTTCTGACGTAAAATTTATTTTTGCGTTATTTATAAAATAGTGAATATTTACACAAAATTTTGTTTAAGGGTGTTGTGAAGTAAACACCAAATAGAATTTGAATTTGAATTTGCTATGGAGGGTTGGAAAATAGAATAAATTTAGACTGATTGGTACTTTTTTGGTACCAAGGCGGAGTCCTCCAAAAGCAAATATGTCCACATTGGCGCTAATTACCAGAACTCAATTTGAGAGTATAAAAATTAAAAGTATGATGTTTGGCAGTTTAGTAAGGCGTATGATGTTACATAGAGCGAAAGTTTAGAGTTGGAAGGAACAGGAAAAGCTCGAGTCAATTTATGCAAAGTACTACAGATGGGTACTAAGATTAAATATTAAAATTGTAGCATATATTGTTCTAAAGGAAATAAAAAATAAAAAAGGGAAAAAACAAAATAACGGGTGACGCAGGAAAACGAGCAATAAAGTTTGAAGACAGAGATAAAAATGAATACAAAATCTTACAAGAATGTCTAAATGAGAAAATGAAAGTTAACAATAAAAAATTGGGGGCAAGAGTGACACGGAGTGAAATAATTGATAGGGATGTACAAAGGTAAGAAAGAAAAACACGCGTGAACGAGACTACAATGAGAATTATAAAAATATAATAACAGCCAACGTGTCATTTTTAGAAAGTAACAGGTTTAGTAAAAATGAGAAAAAGCTAATTGCCAGATTTAGATATGAAAATGAGGAAAATGTATCAAAATTTTGGATGGATGAAAAATAATTTGCAAAATGTATGGAGAGGTCAATGAATCAATTGAACATATATTAAAAGAATGAATTGAGATCCGAGAAGAACAAATGGAAAGAATGGAAGTTTTAAACGGCAATGGAAGAGGCACAGAATGGATGAACAAGAAAGAACAAAAAAGAAAAAACGAGTTGGCAATAGATAAATAGTTAAAAATATTTATTTTTTTAATGTAAAAAAGATACGATTTAATAAAGTACAACGGACAGAGAAAGTTGATTGTGCAGGGTGAACAACATTTGATAAAAATTATCAAAACAAAACAATATAATATACGATTTCACCCCTCATAGATATAAGTACAAACATAATTTTGGTGAAACAACAAAACGTTTGTTAAAGGTAATAATTTATAATTGAACACATGACACAAAATAACTTTTTTAATTATTTTAACGTATTTAAAATCATTTAGTAGATAAATAAACCATAATTATTATTATAATAAGCTCAAACGGACATACTTCTAATGTAAATTGAGAATGAAACTGGCAATAGGACAAGAAAATATTCCTTTTAGAAAACAAATCTTTTACGTACGCCTATTAAAAGGTTTTTATAAAAGAAATATTTTTTTGTTTTATTGCCGGTTTGATTCTCAATTTATAATTATTATCGTTTGATAAACCATGTATTTTTTATATTTTTCAATTATTAAAAACTATTTTATGCTAATAATATATTTAACTTGAATAATTACACAATATGTCATTCAATAAATTCTGATACAACGAAATTTTGCTTCAGACCTGGAACTGCCTGGAACTGAATGCAGAAATATAAGCAATAAAATCTCTATTTATCTCATATGAAAAATGAATTATTCATGTAATTCTTTAAAATCTGCTATAGACAGAGAAAGACCTGAAAAAAGTAAATAACAACCCCCATAATTCATTTTTGATGAACGCCTCATAAAAATGTATATTTTATTTTTTGTTTCGCGTTTTCGTATTTTCCATTAAATCCGCCCACGCCAGGAACACACTAAAAATATATATTATAAGAGGGAAAAAAGTTGTTATCAGAAGTGTTCAGAACGAAACACGCCGGGGTTGTTTATAAATTGAGGATGCGCTGGCGGCGGCACGGGGGGATGGGAGTCATGGGGGTTGATAGGGGCAACGGGCCGGTATGGGTGTGGGATGCCTCCACCCGGCAACGTTTATATGCATGTAATCTACTCCTTGAAATAAATAGCCGTTATAAATTTGCGAATTCTCTGAAATAACGGGAGCTACACTCCGTGTGCGAACATCGACTGTATATCCACAAACAAGAGCAAGAAAAGCTTACTCCACATTAGTTGAATTAAATAACATTTATACAATATTGTATTTATTGATTTTATTTATATCTTTGATTGCAAATAATAAAAAAAAATATTTTATTTTTATCAAGTGGAAAGATTTCTATTCTAATGGTAACCTTATAATTATCTATTAGTTAATGCACCGTTCAATAAAATCTATTTCGCGGAAGTATTTGTAGGAGAAAGTCAACGGGTAGCAACATCCCTAAAATTGGCTTTAGTTTTATCCCAGTTTTTCCCCCTGGTAATTTCCGTAGACCAATGAGGAGTGGCAAACGTGCCAGTGCCAGCCAATCCCAAACAAGATTGGACAGATAAAAATACTCCGGCTCCATTATCAGCCATGATAGCGAGGCTGCCTCACGCTGCCTCGTTCAGACAGATTCATTTCATAAATTCAGCTGATATGCTTTCAGCTCGGTTATTAATATGCAATGGCTTCATATATTTACTCCTATCTCTGTTCGTAGGGCCAAACCTTTTCGTGTTCTCTTTCTATCATCTCTCATTATTTAATATATATTGCTTTATACACTATTATCGGGGGCTCTGCCGGATTATACGACATTTATTTTATTGTTATATTTATATCGCTACATATCATTCAGATATTCGTATAGTTAGGACCCGGATACAGATTTCTTCCAATTTGCATTTTTACATCAACTTTTATTTCTACTAGAACAATTTATTAAATCTTTTATATGTTATAATAAAAATATATAGAACTAAGACGATAATAATGCAAAGATAGATTTTTGTACACACATCTAAGCTCTGCATAGATAGAAGATAAAAACTAATGTATTTCCACAATTGTCAAAAAAGACGACATTTAAACTTTAATTAACAATAATTGATTTTTGATTAATTGCTACATCGTATATTATACCAGTACCAGATCGCCGGTCGGCTCTGATTTGAGTATCAGACGAAAGTATCGAAAGGATGAATGTATCTTTTACCAACCCGGCAAGCCGTACATGATTACTTTCAGTACAGTATTCGTTACCGAAATCGATCTTTGCTACTACTACTACTCAGTAATTGTTACGCAGGCGCTAATGAGTACTTGGGTAACGGATACTTTTAAACAGCAGTATTCGATACTTTTCAATTTCCCGAGTAACGGATTCAAAGTATTCGATACTTACTTTTTGGAAATAACTTAATTATTTATTATTATATTTTAACAACAATGCTTCATTGAAAAGCTGTAATTATACTTGTATTAATACCGAAAACAGAATTGAGTTATTTTCTACTAGTATTTGAGAAAAGCGGGATGAAAGATTTTAGCATATATTTTCCCCTCTTTATATTTATATGGGGTTATGTACCTGACATTGACAAATATTAATTATTAGATTCTCAACTTCGATTTGTCTATATTGATGCTGTTCGATATTAGTTCCACTGCTCCATATTTCATCTTCTTTTCAAAAAAGACAGAAAATATAAAATGGAATTGAGATTCGTGTGATGATAAATTTAACCTCGAATAAAATGGAATTGAGATTCGTGTGATGATAAATTTAACCTCGAATAAAATGCTATTTAGAATTAACTTTAAAATTTCTAGAAAATTGATAGAATCGACCGTTACTAAGTGATAATTCATAATGCATAAAGCAAATTTCTATTTCAGTAATACATTTTTCCATTTTAGTGAGTAAATGTAATGACTAAAATAGTGTTTTTAATTTCTAGCGATTAAAAATAATTTAATCACAAGTGAACAAAAAAACTAATACTAGCATAAATTCAATGTAAAAAAATGATATTGACAAATTAATTTGTAATGTAATGTGATTTTAGAAACAATCACAAATTAATCTATGATATTATGTATAAAAGTTAATTTCTAACTGAATTGAACTTAAAATTAATTTCATTTTGAAGAGTTAGTTGAATAGGATGTGGATGTAGTATGTCTGCTGTGTTAGTAGCGTGTTCAAATTGTCACTTTAAAAGGTACATAAGCTATAATAACTCAGTATAATAATCCCACATAAAGAATCTCACAAATGGTGACATTAACATTGTATTTAAATTTTTAGTTATATAAAATAATCAAACTGGAAAAAAATCAGGTTTAGTACACATGACTAAAACGGTTTAATCACTTGTCTAATTAAGCACTCACCTCGTACTGTGAAACCTTACTGCTTATTAGAATGTTATAATTATTAAATAATTATTACGCAATTTTAAAATAAATTTTTCAAAAATTCACTACGGTTGGAATCGAATTGGACATTTCGATTACATGTCAACTGTTCTACAAATTATTGAGAAGGTGTCTCAATTGACATTTTATTAACAGTTTTTTTTTAAACTTGCATCATTAATTTTATTCAAAATAATTTAATAAATATTGGTTAAAAACTTACAACATTAACTTTGCATATTTATCTAAACTCTAAACTCCAATGTTTTGATCATAGTTATACTGGGTGTCACGTAGTAGTTTTTATGGATAACCGACAACAGTAGACGTAAAAATATACCTTGTGGTGTTGATTGTTAACATTTATTGTAGTAAAATTTTGTACCCTATATCTTGTAGGATGAATCTTATGATTTTGATCGTCATGATGGTTGTAAAAGGCGTGTGACACATGGATAGTTTTTGTTTGTGATATTTGGAGTCTTCTGAAGATAAATTATGAAAGATGGGTCCATTTCAAGTAGAAAAGGTTTGCCTGACTGATTTTGCAATCTTAACTCGTTATTGAGATATTTGCATTTGATTGGCGTTACTCCTGTACTTTTTATATAGTTTAACTATGTACCATTTTTTACGGGTTAATTGGGTTTTAAACTTACATTGTACTTACATGAATTCCAATGCTATTAGTAATTATAATTATTAATATAAAATTACATTTACTAAAATGAATTATATATTATAATTTAATTTTTAGAAATTAGTATTTTTAATGAAGAAACATTGCTTTTATAGCTATTTTTGTTTAAAAACAAAATTGTCGGTTTTTTTAATTATACATTTTCTAATATCATTTCCTTGAAACTAGAATAAAGTTGATCAAATATGTGCATTTATATCTTATCTCTACGGGTTGAATTTTATAAATCATATAAACGATTCAATTTAGTTACTGTTATTATTTTTTGTATTCTACCAAGGGAGTTAAACGCGTCGCCCATTAAACCTCGATAAAACTGAAATCAAAACAGATGTTTGCATGTATCTTAGTCCCAATTCGATGGGATAATACAGATAAATGTATGTTATCATACATGGAGGGGTGTGGAAACAATGCGAAGAGCATGACAAATTGTCTCCTATTCCCTTATCCGATTAATCCGATACACTCAACATACTGTATAATATACTCGCGGAGATTCGAAAATCCGAGTACAAAGGGAGGTTAATAGAAAATCGATGCTAATTGTTATTGTTAGGCGAGACGGAGAAAGAGAAAGACTGCGAGTGGGTAAGAGGAGTGATATATTGCTTATTTATTAATGGTCTTGCTTGTGGAAAAATTTTATAGCGGGGGTGGAAGCGATCTGACTTTAATATCTGTTGTAAAAGTGCTTTATGGGGGATAATGAGATTTGCAGACGAGTTCTAATTAAGTGATAAATGTACGTGTTAATTAAAATATCGTATAAAAAGGATGAATTATTTTTAATTTAATGCACGTTGAAGTTTCATATTTTTAAATTAGATAAATTATGTTTAATATAAAAACTTTAACAATTTGATACTTATATAAATGTATAAATATTTATTATAAATGTTTAAATAATCAATTCATAATAATTTCTATTTTTCTCATATATTTATTTTTCCCTTTGGTTTTTGAATTGGTGAAATCTAGGCGTCTGAAATAGTCCTTTGAGGTTATTTTAGGCTAACCTTTTTGATTTTATTTGGTCTATATACGTCTATGCAGCTCATCAACCTTTTTTTTCATACCTTTATCAATTGTGCCTTGTTTTTTTCTTGGTACTTTGAAAGTGTCCAATAGTACTTTAATTCCGAAAGCCAATTAATATCAAACTTAAACTGCATAGTTGTACCAAGTCGATCACATATTGTTCAAGCGTGTCACTAAATTGTTCACATTACATTACACTTAAAACTTAAAAAGAGTTACATTTAAAGTACTGTAACTTCCCTTTCTACTTTGTGAATGAAGCAGTTTATTTGCAAAAATAAATTAAAAATATTAAAGATGCAAATAAAAATGGCTTTATAAGACAGCATAAACAATATTTCATTATGTAGTTTTTTTTGTCATTTATTTTAAATACCTGCCAATTTATTTATACTAACAAATAATATACAAACAAATAACAAAAACGATTGTATGTTGTGCTGTTTTATCGGTCTAATAATAAAAATCGCGCTGCTGAGGCATTGTTCAAAATTTATATCCCGACAAAAGATCTCAGGTTTCAAGTCTCACGAGAACGCGATATAAATTTGTTCAAATCTTTTCGCACCTTTGGCTGATTCAAATACAACACACGTAAACAATGTTGATCAAAACAGAAGACAAATCAATGACAACTTTGATATTTTAGAAAACTTTATCCAACCATGTACAAAAGCTACTGACTTAAATGTGTCAAGATATAAAATTATAAGAGTTTGAAAGTTGCATAAACTAAAAACCTACAAATTGCATTTGGTGCAAACATTGCATCAATGATTCAGATAATAGAGTAAGATTTTATGAATGGTTGCTAAATGCTAATAACACATTAGTCATATAATATAGACAGACAAATATAATGTTTATAATAATGGAATCAAAATTTTAATTAAAAAAATTTAAAAAAAAAGCTTATTATTGATATAATAAAAATCCTGGCTTAACTGTAAATAACAGTAAATAGCAATAGTACAGTTTTGGCCCCACTGTGCGTATCTATTCGAGTTATGTGTCACGGAAACTTGCTGCGTAATTATGCATTTTGTGTTTATATTTATTTTAACACTTTTTAAAGTTGTTTTAGTATTTGAAAACAGATTTTGTATCATAGCAAAAGATTCCTTGTATTACTGCAAGCGTTTGATATTTTATGTTGAGTTTTATTTTTGCCAGATTTACAATACATCAACACTACCATTTTTTAAATTCCGACAGAAATATCCCAATCCTATTCTTTTTGCTGCATGTGTTGCAGATAAAGAGATGGAAAACCGAAACTGTGCCAAACTGATGAGTGCTGAATGATGTTATTTTTATTAATATGTTTATCCAGAATTGATCTTTCAATCTTACCCAGAGTGATGGGACAATAGTTTGAAGAGTCAAATCGATCTTTGTTGGGTTTTTTGAAGGTAACAACCTGTAAATATTTCCACGGCTTAGAATAATGTCCTAGGCGCAACATTGCGATAGAGCAAAAGGTAACGACGCTTTTTGGTGTCAGAAGCTTTAGCACTGTGTTTGGAAATCCTTAGCGGCCGATTGGTTGAAAAGATTTTTGAAGGCGCATTTGTTTGGTTGGTAGAGATGAAGGTACAGTTACAGGTACGCTTGAGTCGCCAAAGAGTACCTTGTGTACCAGTACACAACACTTTTTCCACAAAGGTTTAAAGTTTAAAGTTACTTGGTGTAAACGCTATTTAGGACGTTAGCGTCTTTGGACAGGTAGTGCAAAAATGTAGAAATGTATGTGTTTTGCATAGATAGCGTAAATAGTGTTTAAATAAAAATAATGTTTGAGGAACGTGTCTAAAGTCGTCTTCTGGCGAGAAAAATTAGCTTCGGTTTGTTGCAGTTACAACTTACTCATATTCTGGCGACCTTATTGGTGACGTCACACTTTACAAAGTATGTTTTGGGTAGATGTAACTGAGTAACTACAGTTTGCGGTGGTCGAGACCTTGGTATGTTAAAAAGTTAGTTGCATCGTGTCAATAACTGTGTTTGTTCATTATACTATAATACAAAAATTAGTTAAAATACATTTTATAAAATGTAATCTATTTTCATTATTTGTCCCAAATTGTTTAGGTATTATTCTTACATCTAATTCGTAAACAAATAGTACTTCTTTTTACTTATTATACAAATAACTATTATTAATAATGTAAAAGTGCATCTGTATTAAAATATGAGATTTTATATGTTAACAATTAATTTTGGTTTATTATTTAAAACAAATAAATATTAAACAAGTTAATTTTCATTTAGTAGCAAGTAACTTTTTAGATCAGTAGCGTCATAATACTTCTAGGAGTTCTAGGTAACTGAAGTAAGCTCGTCAGACTTAAGTTGTTTAACTTAATGCTAACTGGTGTATTGTTTTATAGGAGACTAGCTGTCGTACCCGTCGTTGAAGGGAGTATAAACATAAATATTATACAGTTTTTTATAAACATTTACAACTATTATTAAAGGTCCGGAATCAGGTTAAGAGAGTCAGTCAGTTGGCTAAACATTGTGACTTGTGCGACCGACTCACCTACCATCCCACCCACCGACCCACTCATCCACTAACCAACTCACGACTTACCCACCGACGTACGGACCGGCCAACGCACCAACTCAACCACCTACACAACTAACCTACCGATCTACCTACCGATTCACTCACCCACCGGGTCGTGCGTTGAGCAAATTATCAGGCTGGCAAGGTTAGTAAGTACTGTAGAAATTTCGAACCTCTATCATTAGTCACGACTTAGCCAATCTCTGACGAAATATCCTATGATATACAAACAGACAGAAAATTGACTTATGGTTTATATTTTCTGTCTCCGATGTATGAAAAGATAAAATTATTTGTATTGTTTGTATTGTATTTATTTTAGTTTATAGTGAATATTTTGCCGAGATTTTTTTCACTTGCTTATTTTTACGTATGCTTTTAATTTTATGATTATAATTAAGTTTTAATACAAAATAGAAATCAAATTTACCGCAACGAAACTTAATATACTTTGAAGAATCTATTGACAGACTTCAAAAAGCATTGGACAGTTGAAGATATTTATTGGAAAAACTATCTTTACCATAATTAAGTTTATGTAACAAAATACAACTTTACTTCAAGCAATGGAACACACGTAGTAGAAGTAATAATATGTTATTTAATGAGTGTAATGTAAACAATAACTCACGCCGCCGCCGGATGAAAATTGCATCAAGTAACGCTCAAGTGAGTTATTGCCATTACTGCTAATTTCCAGAATTATCTTGCAGAATTGATTGGTATATTTTCTTGTGTAAGCTCCAGTACAGGTTATACACGATAGTCAAAACAGATGCCACTAACTGTTCTATAAAACATGTATGAGCATTGACATAAAAAACTGTAATATCAGATGGCTAAATTTAAATATGTAAGTATTGTTACCTATATTGCTATAGTTATTTACGATTTAAAACGCAAAAGAAAATATTACTGGTTAAGTATGAAAAATTACATCACGACGCGTAGCGGTGCTACAATTGTACGAAATTTGCAATTTTTTTTCATACCATACATTAAACATTAAGCAGAATATAATTTAATAAAAAATTACATATGGTTTTGAAGACATTGCAACATCGCGAACAAAGCACCCTAATTTTAACAAATGTCAATTTTACTTATTTGAACCCCATTTACGCATTAATCAAATGCTCACTTATCTTTGAGCGTACTATACAATACATTCATTAGAACGCTAATAATCAATTGAAGGTTTATCTATAATCGTCACATTTGAAGAATAATTATTACTGGTTCAGACCGGCCAGGTCAAGCCAGCGTGAGATTTTATTTTTTTACCGCACTCCCAAACGTTACTTTCGAATGCGCTAAGTTTTATTTTATAGCGCAACTTCTTTTTCACATACACCTCAATATAAAAGTTTTCTCTTATTAAGGTTTATAATAATTTTCAGTTTAGGAAAAAAATAGCCTGTATTTTAAAAATGAAACATTGTAGACCATAACTTTATAAAAACTTTTTGTGTTAGAATACGAGAAAGAATCTTCCTGTGTAATATCTTCTCGACACTAATTAAGACCTTGTATATTATGAGCATAAAGTTAAAATTGTGTGCTTCTGAAATTTAGGTCTAACATGTATACTATAATTTAATTCTTATGCTTTATGTTTTCTTTGCAAACCAAGACAATTTTTACCACGTGGACTATGATATAGCTGTTATATAGGTTTCCCACGTTAATTTTTGCTCTTGATTTATGCCTAGAAAGATAACACTTGTTGAACATCCATGTTCAATACTGCCGAACTAAATGAAAACCGGCCGTCTCTAAAAGAAATTAACTCTGCATATTTTTACAGTTGGTTTTAAAGTGAGTTTAACTCAAGCTCGATTTATTCAACTGTTTTAGTTGTAAACATTAAATTAAAATAAGCACAGAAACGTGCACAAAGCATGTAACCGCCCATGTAGTTACGAATTTAGTTTGAAATTAGTTTAAAACCAAAAACGCAGCTGTATAAGTGGTTACCTACCATGCGCACGACTCGGCGCTTTGAATTTTAATTTCTTAGTTTACAACCGTTGCACAAACGCAGCTTTACCATTGAATTACATATAGATGCGATATCTACTTTTAGCTCGTAAATATTGTATATTGTGAGTATGCAATATGTGCAAATTTATGTAGTTGTTTAATGAAAAACGGGCAAACTTTTGATTGCTCATTTTGATACCACAAGTAGATACTGCGTTATCATTTAGGGCGTCAGAATAGTTCAATACATGATTTACTTGGCACATGATTTTCACTTCAGTCAATGTGCTATTGTTTTAATAAAAATACAATAAACAGCTGCAAAGCTCAAATTAATTTCACATAAAATAAATACTTATTACATTTGTTTTATTTTGTACAAGTAATTAACATATATACATTTAATTAAATACAACATAACCTCCTATTTTCTTGGATTATATACAAATAACATTGGTTTCTTAAAGATTATTTGAATTATATTACATACAATTCTCTTTAAATAATAAACTAAACTTATATAATGTTAAAACTACTAATTTTGTTATTGTTTTTTACATTTTATTTGTCTTATAATCTAAAATATTTCATACCTAGTGATTTCAATTTGTAAAACACTATAATCGTTAAGAAATAATTTAAAAAAATTTACATATTGCACATTGTATTTCCTAGATAACATCATACATCATCTAATCTTTTAAATTAGAAATTATATAGAATGAATAAAATTGATTATTGTTTTTATATGACATGTATGAGTAATAATTTATTAAATCTAATATTTAAAAAATAGTTGGTAGATTGTCTGTATTTTTGAATCATTCATTATTGTAATTTTTCTTTAAATATAGATCTTGTTTGCTTTATGTAGTTCATTCAGAGTTTATTATTGTTATAAGTAATGAAATATTGGTTTAAAAATTTTATTACGATTAATAACGGTCAAAATGTAATAATGAAAATAAGATAAAAATTCTTTACGTAAATATTATAATCACTAATGTTTTATCAAAATGGAATGTAATAATAGAGATTTTGTTTTTAAAACTATAATATTATTGAATTAATAAAATTGAAATTATAATGATGTTAAAATAAATGCCAACTTAAATATTCACTACAAAAATTAACTCGAACCTTTATTAATAAATTAGTTTTTTTGCGTAAATGTTAATATTTTTGACAATCTTGTATTTACTGATATTAAATATAGAAAATACTAAACGTTTGTGTATTATTATATGATATTATGTAAGTAAAATAAAATTTAATTAATATGTACATATTTGCTAAACAAAGTTTAGGATTCAGATTTATACGGTTTAAACAATTTCGGTTTTTCCTGTATTTGCGTTTGAGGTGATAACTTGGCAGGTATTAACAATCCTTCAGGTGCAGGACTTAGACTGATATCAGAGGTACCTGGAGATGTTCTCGGAGATTGTTTCCCAGTTTCAAATTTCGGATACGATTGAAATTCCAGTCCTAAATTTATATTTAGTCCTTGAGCGTTTGGATGTACCATACCGGCAGGATTGAGCATGGCGGGATTTGGCATAGGAGCGTGCGACGGTATCCCGGAAAAAGGTTGATAAGGATGATATCGAGGGTAATGGTGTGGATATACCGGGGGAGGTGGAGGGTAGTGTAAAGGAAGAGTCGATGCTGCCGCTTGCAGTAGAGAGGCGGCAAAAGCGGGGTCTGTATAAACAGCCGCGTACGGCCATGCTATTGCCATTCTTTGTCTCTTGTCTTTCATTCTGCGATTTTGAAACCATACCTGAAATTAATTTTAGCTAATAATAATTTTTTACATTTTATTGTAAATTTTATTGAAAATTATATTTTAAAATTTATTGTAACATTTATTGTAAATTTAATTGTAAATGTTATTGCTTTTTTAAAATAATTATTCTAAAAAAATTATTGAATATCAATAAAAATAAAGATTCTTGTATACAAAAATACAACATTTTGTAGCAAGACAATTTTTCAAAAAAGTTTTAGTTTTTTAAGAAAACTCTTAATTGGTTTAAACTAAATATTTTAAAATAATATTAAAAAAATCCATTCTTTTTAAAATATATAACAACAACAATTTATACAAAAATAAGAATTTTTTAAATATTCTCATATTCTATAGAAAATTTTCAATGTTCTATAGAAAATTTTATAAATATATATTTTTTAAATAATAAGTAGTAAAAATTATTAATATTAAAGAATAAAAAAATGTTTTTAAAGCATATAAGAATTTAAAGAATTTTTACATAATACAATTTTGCAGATAACGACATAATAACAAATTGCCTTCATGGAAGTTATAAGGAAAAATCTAGCTTAACTCGCTTCATAATATCAAAATACAATATAGCTTCATTAAATGTTTATAAAGCAATTAATTCTAATCATATTTCACTTGACTGATTTTTAAACTTTTTTTAAGTAACTAAAAATTTAACCATTTATTTTATTAACACGTATTTTAAGGTAATCAAGTAAGCAACATGACATGACATATGTGCTACCAAAAAAAACCAAATAAAAATTCTATTAGAATGGGTGGTAATTTCGCTGTTAATTGCAGTGTTAATAACGATTTTTAAATTTAAACCCTTTTGTGTTTTTAGAAAAATTGAATTTCTTTTAAAATAGTTTTTTCTTTTGTATTTAAATAAATTACTAGTTTTTGCAATTATATTACTTTTAAATAAATTTGAACGTTTTTATATTAAAAAATAAATCAAATACTCTTACAGGTTGAAATTTGAGAATTGTATAAATTGACAAATACTTTGTTACGTGTTCAAGTAAGTTACCTTGATTGTGCTTTCCGGCAAGTTCAGTTGAGCTGCCAATTCACAGCGCCTCGGTCTTGACACGTAGTTTTCTTTGTAGAATTCCTTTTCCAATCTTGCCAATTGATCCCTTGTAAATGCTGTTCTATACCTTCTTATGTTTGGATCGTTTTGAATATTAGAAGTCGACGAGTTCAATTTGGAATCTGATGACACTGGACTGTGGCATTCTAAAAAAAAAAAATATATTTCAATAACATCGTATATCGTTGTTATATATAAACCAAGTTTTGCATATTTTATTTTTTATAATGTTTATTTTATATAACCCTAAATTAACTATTGTAATCATCGTATATTGAAATACGAATATGTTAAATATATTTTGAAATATACGTTTTGTACAACGAACTTTAGACTATTATATAATACCGA
Source organism: Tachinus sp. AB-2021 (assembly GCA_030264575.1). NCBI lineage: Eukaryota > Metazoa > Arthropoda > Insecta > Coleoptera > Staphylinidae > Tachinus > Tachinus sp. AB-2021. The sequence continues at coordinate 3,723 of JARJEC010042468.1, read as the reverse complement.
ACTACCAAATCCCGTTTTATTCGGTCTCAGCCCAACAGCGTATATGATGTCACTGACGGGACAGAAACTGTATAGCGCAATTTTGCGCATGATATTTATTATATACAATAGTTGTTATATACAATTAATTATGGAAATGAGATAAAAAATAAAACATTTCATATATTGTGTATTTAATTTATTTTCCTGGATGTTTTTTTGTCTGTTGTTTTTTTATCTTTAAATTATTTATTGTATTGTTGCAATCATTGATTCTTATTATTGTGCGCAACTTGAAAAATGTTTTTAATATTGCTATAGTCCATTCGTTTTAACTTTGATCTGACGTCATTAACGAATATCTCGATAAATGACAATGGCATTAAATATGATAAAATAATCAAAAATAAATAAATTGCGTTAATAATTTTATTAATACGGCCCTGATTTTACAAAATTTGCCATATTTTCTCAATTTTTTAAGTTGTTGAGGAGATAATTATATATTATTATTAAATATAATAATATACAATGTTATATGCTACTTTTTGTTATTTAAAATTGTGAGTGTGCTTATATCACACACCAGAAGCAAAACAATATACATAAAAAATATTAATTTGTAAATTAAGTAACAGCAGTGCATCAACCAATTCAAACTACGTTACTTGCTAAAATGGATTTGTAATCACATTTAATTTAATTTAGTCAAAACCGATAACGGAAATGAGGTCACTGACGGAAATCAAATTTAAAATTTCGCGCCAAACATTAAATTTGGATTTACATGTGACTAAGTAGTATTGACTTGATTCGTATGAACATAAACCGTGATGTCACATGAATGTTAAAACAAATGGATTTTATATTTGTTATTTGAACTTTTTTTTCAAATTTATTTACAATCTTTGCTACATTATTGACAACATGGCAAATTTTATTAAAATTAGTATTTGTTGCCCATGATATTTGCAGAAAATGCTGTCATACACCATATAAGAGATGTTGCACCTACAACGGCAAATACTTTTATTTTATTTAATCTGTGCGAACTCAGGCTAGGAATTTTTATGAATCATTTTTTGACTTTTTTTTATTATATTTATTATTTCAAATCGAATCTAAAAAAAATTTCACACGAATGTGGGATAGTGGTTTTGCGAGATTTGTCGCGGAGATTTACATACACGGGAGGGAGATCTTGGACTGAAAACAATAGAGTTATGGAATTGTTAGTTTTTTATATACAAATATTATTTTCGTTTAGAAATTCAGTTAGGTATTTAAAAAATAATCAATATTTGATAATAGGTCAATTATGTTAAATGGAAAAATATGACCTTTATTTTCAATAACTGAAACTAGTTTTGTGCGAACATATAATAGACATTCTAAGAATATATGATGAACAGTTCCAATTGAGATGTGATCACAAGCACACATAGGCAAATCCACAGCACCTATTTTGTATAGGCTACCAGAGAATAAACCATGGTTTGGTTGGGCTCTTGTTATTGAGACTATATTGCTACGCGCTGTTGTCGAGTGTTTAATCCATGGGTATTTTGAAATAGATTGCTTAATTTTTAAAAAAGATAAATTCTCTGATGTACGGAAGTTTTTAGTTAATCATTTTGCCAATGAATATAGAGTTTTTTTAGAGTAATTGATGTAATCCAATAATGAGATATTTATTTTTGTTGTAGTCTCGATGTTGCACGCTTCTTTGGCAAGTTTATCTACTGCTGCATCAGATTTTTTTTGAAATTTCATTAATATACTTTTAGAATCTGACTATTTAGAAGTTTATTTGTATTAAATTTACATTTATTATATGGTGTAATGCGTTTAATATGGCAAAAACTTCAGCTGAAAATACTGAATGCATACCATTTATACTGTAAAGTTCTTTATAATTGTTGTTAGAGTTAAGAAATGCACATCCGACCTCTTTATTAAGTTGCTTGAAACCATCGGTATATAATATTGTAAAATTCCAGAATTTTTTCTTTATATACAGTTCTACTTGTTCATGTAACAGATTTGACTGGTCTATTAATTCAATTTTAATAAATTGATACATTTTAACTAAATTTGTATTGCTGTACAAATAATTTTCAAAGCGGTAAAACATATTGCATTCTGAAAGAATTTTAAGAAAATGATCACATAGTAACAATTTAGGCTTTTTTGACCAGTATGTTTTAGTTAATATTTTGAAAGAAAGGGTATACAATTTATTATTTAGTGGATGGTTTTTAAATATGATCTTTTTAGAACAAATTTGTAGGATAAAAAATTCCGTTGTAAGGAAAGAGGTTGTTCTGCAGTTTCTAGTAGAAAAGCATTGGTTGGTGATGAGTTCATAGCACCCAAGCAAATTCTAAAGCATTTAATTTTAATGGTGTCTAATTTTTTCATTGTGTTCTGTGCACATGTATACAATATAGATCCATAGTCCATAATTGGCCTTATAAGAGTTCTGTAAATGGATAATAACATAATGCGATCAGAATCATACCCAGTTTTACTGATACAACGTAATAAATTAATATTTTTTGAATCTATTTATAATGTAGTTTATGTGTTTTTTTTAAATTTCAATTTTCGGTCTAGAATCATAGCTAAGTATTTTAGACTTTGTCTAGATTCGTAGTAATGATCTCCCAATATTGAATTTTTGTTGTTGAAAGTGTCTCGTTCTTGAAAACACAATGATTTTAGATTTAGTAGGGTGAGTTATAAGGCCCTTATCTTGCAACCAAAGATTAATTTAATAAAAAGTAATGTTATACTTTTATGAATGCTATTTCAAATGTTTTAGTTAGCGCTTACATATATGCAAATGTCATCTGCATATGTTATATGTTAAAGGCCGCTTTAATATCTAGATAGAAATCAACAGTTACTTTACTTTTTGAAAAAGCTGTATATATGTCGGAAACTAGTATTGAAATATTATTTATAGTACCAAAACTCTACGTGTTCTTCTAATCTTAGTTTAATAAGATTTTCAAAAATTGTATACACGCATGAGACCAAGGAAATGAGTCTAAATAAGTGTACATCAGTTGGTAGTTTATTTGGTTTTAGTAATGGTACTACTAATTGTATTTTCCAGGAAGATAGAACTTTAGAAAAGTTCAGCGTATCATTAAAAATATTAAGCATCCTTAATTATCAATTTCATCTTGATTGGATATCATTGAATAAGTAATTTTGTCATTTACTGGGGCGGAGTCTTTTTTATTTCTTCTTCTTCCAGTGCCTTCTCCTCACAGAAGGTTGGCGACCATATGTTTGAACTCGTCCCGATTTTGTGCGTCGTATTAGTGTGGAAGCCTCCCTGATTCCGAATCATTGTCGCAGGTTTAGCAGCCAGGATAACTTCTTCCTTCCTATTCCTCGTTTACCTTCTATTTTCCCTTCCATGATTAATTGCAGGAATTCGTATTTGTCATTTCGGCATTTTGGAATATGTGTCCAAAGTATCCTGCCTTTCTACGTTTCACCGTCCTGAGAAGTTCTGTATCTTTCTCCATTCACCTGAGTACTTCGTTGTTTGTTACTCTGTCCGTCCATGGAATTTTTAGCATCCTCCGATACAGCCACATTTCGAAGGCTTCGATTTTATTCATAGATGACACCTTCAGTGTCTACCCCTCGACTCCATACAATAGCACCGAGACGATATAACATTTGACGGTTCTCCACCTGATTTTAAGTGAAAGATCCCTGTTACAT
>JARJEC010042420.1:0-17086 GCA_030264575.1 Tachinus sp. AB-2021 | reverse complement strand
TATTTCAATTTATATTTTAACTATTTATTTATATGTTGTTTTAATATTATTATTATTATTATTATTATTATTATTATTATTATTATTATTATTATTATTATTATTATTATTATTATTATTAGATTGATAAAAACAGCACAAGATATCAATTTTTCGTTATTTGTTTGTATGTATATTATTCATTTTATTTAAATGAAATAGAAGCAATTTCACCAATTAAACCATTCTTTTTGTTGTCAACTATTTGTTAGTATAAATAAATTGACGAGTATTAAGAATATGATAAAATATAACAGCTTACTTTGATTGCAATGTGTATCTTTAGTATTTTTTTATTATTTTTGCAAAAAACTACTTTATAAACCAATTTCCTATTCGCAAAAGTGGAAAAAATCAGGTATTGCACTCGTGCGAAAAAAATAATTATTCGTCTAATTGAAAAAAATCGCTGTTTTACAACTTGTGGCCACTGAAATACTTATAATAATGTATTTCTTGTCAACATAATACAAAATATAAATATTTGCACAATTTATTGCACATTTGCGAGTGTCGCAAGTCCGCAAATCTTAGAAATGAAGGTTTCGATCAGTTCCAATTTAGTTTTTATTCTACTTGGAACATTGTCAAAAGTAATTTTAAGTAATTTTATAAAAATAAAACAAATAAAGCGGTGTTACCGCATTCAGGTCATTACTGACTGTAGTTTAGCTGTAACAAAAGTTACTTCGTGCTGTTTAAAAAGTCACATGTAATAAAAACATGTCTGTTATTGCTAGAATATAGCCTTATGTAAAGTTATTTTAATTAATTCTGAAAATAAGTCAATCCTCTTATAATTTTTGATTACCAAATAATAAATTCATTCTCAACATAAAATTTCGTTTTATATTCCCAAAATATTTCAATCGCCTACTTCTTGTAATTATTATTTTACTAGTCATGACTGTTTTCTCTCAAATGTGCGATATTATGTTACAATATGTGACAAAAGACAAAGTTCAGGCTATTGTATCCTACAGTCTGCACTTCTTATAATATTCTTAAGCGCATTAATCTAATTAGAACTTATGTTGCTGCTAATATAATTCCAATATAATTTATCTTGAGTGATGTACAAATTGTACTATAAACTAATTAAATAAATACAATTTTTCAAAATTTTACACCATAATATTTTTATCATTAATCACAATTAGAGTAAGCTACCAGAATAGGTTTCTATCAAACATTATAACAATGTTTATTAAAAAAACATTAACATTTTTAATTAACAATAGTTACTGAATTACACATACAATTGCAATCTTAATTGTAGCAATAAAATGCACTTTATACAGTTTTCACCAATGTCACTTAATCTAATATATAAACAATTTCCTGCAAATTATATTTAATTAATCTTTAATCTAACACCTTGAAGATTTACAACATCAATTAAATTAATCTTTATTAAATTAATTATGTATAATAATTTATTGAAAAAATCCGGATTACGTTATATTTTTTAATCACGCATTGTATTGAGCCAATGAACTGTGACCTCTATATTTGTTGAACTGCATAGATAACTAAATCACTCAGCCATTAATGAATCAAAAGAAATAAAAACAAATTGGGTTAAAATATTGTTATAGCATTGTAAATATAAATAGAAAGTGCTCAGTCGGGGAAATATTGTTAATATATGCATCTTATTTTCTGCTAATGTTTAAACTACTACGTGAAATGTTATATTGAAATGTCTGTATATTATTTTTGTTGTGATGAAATTCGGCGTGATTTATAAATAATTGGATTCTTGATGTAATTTTAATTGCTGAAAAATTGTTAAGGTGCTTTAAAGTCAGAAGTATAAAGTACACATACCGCTAAATCTGTTTTTATTTATAAATTAATGTACCTACGCTACGTCTAATCAACAAACAATGACAAATAAGTATGTGTTTCAATGAAAATAATCATTATAATTAAAGCTTAATATATTGTTTTGTTGACACTATTCAAGACGGCTAACTGTCCTGGATATTATCGATTAATCTATGGAACAGGAATTTTTTAAAAGAAGTTCTGATAAAAAAATTGTTGTTAATTTATTTGAACATCCTCAATCAATTTTATTACAAAGCACCTTATATCTGAGTAGAATTATTTGTAACGCAATTAACTGTAATGAATATTTTTTTAATATTTTCAAGTTATTTATTCTGAAATATTTATTTATTTTTTCATCATAGTCCTTACGTTTTCTAACAACCCTATAATCATTCATTTCATCTAATTATTTAAAAATCAATTGGTTAAAAAAATGAGAATTTAAGAAAGAAATTAGCTTTGTCTATTTCTATTTGTCTATCTTTATTAATGCACGAGTTAGTAAAATTAAAATTTTTATTTGTGAAATTATAGTAAGTATTGAGTCATCGATTCAATGAATATCATGCTAGCCTATAATTATTTTGCAATGTAGTAAAAATCTACAAAGCGTGAAGCAAAATTATGTTTGTAAATATCCTTACATAAATTAATAATAATAATAATTAATACACAAAAATAAATATCTTTCGATCATCAGATCTATTTTTCTATTACAAGGGTACTTTTAAATGTTTGGGCAATGATGCACAGATGGGAGTATCAGTTCAAATAAAATATATGCAATAGACAATTGTCATGCACAAATATATTTTTTTTAATTATTTTTTATAATGGATAAAATAAAAACGCGTGCTGCTATCAAATATTTTCTGAAAGTAACAAAAACTCATAAAGATACGCAAGATACGTTAGAAGACCTTTTCCATCATTTTTGACTGTGCATAAGTGGATGACGAAATTTAAAAAAACGACTAAAATGCGTAAAATCGTCAAAAAATCCACTATATGATCATGTAGGATAGACGAATAAATGCTCCAAAGTTGCGAAGGATATAGGCATCTCAGTCGTAAGAATGTAGAATCACGAATGAAGAAGCTTTCAGCAAGATAGGTGTCGCTCATATTAATAATGTATGGAAACCTTTGGGAAATTCGAATTTGTCAAAAGAGTCTATTCCGTTTTAACTCAACTATAACCAATTTCGTCTAATGATTTGTTTCACCAGATTCAACTATTGTACCTCTAAAACCAAGCAACTATCTATTCAAAGGAGATAGGGTTCATCATCAAAGAAAACAATGTCCGTAAAATCAGTTGGAAAAGTTATAACGTCTTTTGGGATGCAAACAATAAACAGTGTATTATGGTAAACTTCCAAGTAGATAAATAAATTTATGAATAAAAGCTTGGCTTGTATAAGAAGAACATTATTTCCATCATGACAATGTATATCCTTATACATCTGTGGTAGCAATGGGAAAATTGAATGAACTACAGCCAGTACCTTCTGATTTCTATCTAATTTCACGAATAAAAGTTTTCCTCGGAGGAAAACAATTTTCTACTGAAAAAGAAATAAGATCAGCTGCGGATTACTATTTTGGAAGACTGCAGGAATCAAACTTTCGTGATTGAATAATAGTTTTGGATAAATTATATTTAACTTAACGATGATTATGTTGTTGAAAAATAAAACATATTTCAAATACATATTTTTTCATTTTCTACTTTATTTTGAAACATTTCAAAGCGCACAACTGGTTGAAAGTTTTATATAATAATACTTCAAATTTAAAATTTTTTGAGGAAACATTAACAAAACACTTGCTATTGTTAAATTTTAACTATTTTTTATTAAAATTTAACTATCAACATTCAATTTTATTTGTATTATATATTTGTAAGAAGGCTATCTACATCTTAACAATAATATTTTTGCAACTTTAGTTTTATCATATTTTGGAGCACTTCTATGGTATTTATTTGACTTCTTTGCACAAATGAAAATTGAACTTTTACTTATTGTTGTAATACTTACACATTATTTGAAGATAAACATGCTATTTATGATATATTTCGGTTTTCTAAACACTAAATATATTAAAGTGCTCTAAACTTAAGAATTAAGACTATACAAGATACTAAATGTTCAATGCAATTAAGAATATTATACAAACAGTTTGATTAGTTGTTAATTGCATTTTCTTTATTTAACTATTAAGGTTAATTAAGGGCGTTAATAACCTATTGGCACCATTTACATTTAAAATGATTTCACAAATTTATTATTTATTTATTGAGTATTATTTTTCTAGAAGTATATTTTCTGTTTGTTTGTTTATGTATAAATGTGAAATTGCGTTTCAATTAATGTCTCTTATAAATTAACCATCATTATAATTATATTTCAATTCTTCCGCTGGTGATCCAAATTATTTAAATAGTCATAATATAATCTATTTTAAAATGTTAAATCTACGAATTGAGTGAATTATACGCCCATTGCGTTCACAGAAAATAAAATATTTGTTTTAATTTTATTGTACAGTATTAGTAATTAATTACACTTATTACTGTTATATATATATATATATATATATTAAATATATGTTAAATATATATATATATATATATATATATATATACATATACATATATTTAAAATTGAAAATGACAATAAAGTACTAAATATTGTTTTTTTTTTCATAAAAAAAAATTGCGTTATATTGCCAAAATAAATTAATAAATTAATTTTGTGATATTTATTGAACATAATTAAAGGTAAAAGATAATAGGTCGTTAAATATTAATTACATCTAAAGTGATTTGTTAATGGGCTAATCCGAAGTTAGAGCTATAAAGTTTTCACTTGTTTGCTACTACTTTGAGTGAAAAATGGAAAGTGCAAGTAAAGCAGTTAATAATAAAGTGATTAATGAGTATAATAAGTTTACTTTTAAAAATTAAATAATGATTTCTACTAAACAAATTTGAGGTTCAAAAAAGCATAAAATATTATTAACCATTTCCTTACTCTCTAATCTATTTTTACGCCCTTAATACATAAATAACTATTATAACTAATTTTTCAATATCTTCTCATAGTCTCAATCCACTTTGAGAAACGACATGCAAGTTTTTTTTTATATTGGCATCGCACAAAACTGTGAAAATAAGTACAAAAAAATTCACTTCTAGACTAATTTTATAACCAATAAAAACTTTTTGAGAAAAGAACAGACAAATAATATATAAATTCCGATCTGTAATATATAAAGGCAATGGATTGGTTTTTTCCGCAAATAAAACAAATTATTTATTAAATAAAACAATTTACTAAGTTTTTACCACAATAATATTTATTGAAAATCAATATATTAGCGAATTAAGTTTCGACTTGTGAAGGTCATTATCAAGTGTTTATAATGAAGTACCACGTAGTAAAGGTCGAAATCATCCTTATAGTTATATATTATGTATTTAATTCATTGTCAATATAATAAATTCTTTTATTCTTCTATATTAAACGAATTATTATTATTTAATTGCCAAAAACACCAATTCATTGCCTGTACCGTTCAGAGCGAATGAACGAATAATCTAAATAAAATGTAAACAAGAGACTTGGATATTCTCCAAAAGGTTTTTTCTTGGAATACCTACAACTAGAATATTACAAAAGTTTATAAATATGACAAAATGATTTAGAAAGTCTCAAAAAAATACAAATAAATCAACTGTTAAATTAAAGTACTTAGACAAATTGCCATTGATAAGCCTACAAGCTACAAGCTTGGATTATTATTCAGCACAACAAATTAATTCTACAGGGTATCTCTTTATAGGTATGATCTTAAAATAATAGGTTTCCCACACTCCATAAAGCAAACAAAATATATATAATATTATAACAAAAATGAAAAAAAAAGAATTTTCAATTTTAAAAATTAGTTTTTAATATTGTTATTAAAAATCTCATTAAACTAGAATTTTCAATACAAATAATATAATACAATTTCACGTTGTACAAAATATTGCGTTAAATGAAAAAAAAAGCCCCAATATCTTTAGCGCATAGCTAAGTAGTTATTAGAACTTCCGATATAATTCTCGGCTGTATGTAAAACTAACTGTTAAATGTAGTATAAAAATAAAATAAAGACGAAAGAAAATATAACTAGACTGCCGAAAAGCCCACTCAATTTTTTAGCAATCAAGTTGTGTCCGTGAGATGACATCATATTTTATTATCAAATTAAGGTATAAAATTTACTTTATCTCTTGAATATTAAAATATATGTCCAATTAGAATATTGTCAATAGTAGGCGTAGATTAAAATATAGTATAGTTTCAATGGTTTTTATTTCTATTAATTTAAGTAACTATATATATATATATATATATATATATATATATATATATATATATTTGCAATTGAAATTACCAAGTATATTATGTATTTGTGAAATATAAATTATGGCATTGATAAAGATAACTTTATCAAGCATTTCCAAACTATAATTTTATTACAATTTTAATTTCACCTTGCAAATCTCTTCTTTATAGTTAGAAAGTATTGACCTCATAAACAACATCTCATCTTCCTTATAATTTAACATAGATATTTATGCATCAAGGGCACAATCAAATAGATGACATGATTCAAGTTTGACGCTATATGAAACTTTTTTTGGATAAGATATATTTATTTAAAATTGAAATTAAAATTTTTTAAAAAGATTCTATACACAATCATTTTACAGATAATATTTCAGCACTACAACAATAACGATAAAAATAATGTGGGACCCCCAATAAAAATAAAAAAATTAACAAAAAAGAACAAAAAGTAAAACAAAGTTTTTCAACAGCTTTTTTATAAAATAAATGCTAACTTTTTAAATGTAGAACGTAAATATTGTTGAATGAATTTTTCGGTACTTCCAATAAACTATTTTTTATTATTTTTATAAATTAAGAGATAATAGTAAACAAAATATTTTTGTGATTTTATCCACAAAGCCTCTATCAAGTTTTTCCTTGCAAGAAACTCATTGAGACCACCAACATTGAAATCAAGAAAATATTTTCAACTACTATACAGGGTGTCCAGAAAGTCTCGCCTGGGTCAAATATCTCGACAAATACACAATCAGATCGTAAAAACAAAAATGATCTCTTTTTAATATTTTTTAAAAAGTTATCTAATGATACAAATAATACATAAAAATTAAATATTATGTCTTTATGTCTAAATTTTTTTTTTAAACTATTATTAGGTTAGAATGATATGAAACTCGATTCTTAAATCCCACCCCTAGAAAGTAACTTTGTAATTATTAATAGGAACTTCTTATTTAGATTTGGGGGGGGGGGGTTAGTGGAAACTTTAAAAACTTCAATTTATTGTAGATTTTGTTTCAACGTAAAAAATACTTTTGCATTTAACACTTTTATTCTGACGTGATAGATGACACTGTAAACAAGCAGTACTCTTTTTAAACTGAATTTTTTTTTGTAAATTGTGTGCTATCTATCACACACAACACAACAAGAAAAGTGTTAAGTACAAAAGTTGCTCATTTTTTTCCATAAAATTCGTATTTGTAATAAAAAATGAGAGTTTGTATTTAAGAATTCGAAGTTACCGCCAACCTACTCCTTGAAGATGTGGTGGAAGTTTAGTTTTATTAAATCTCTTTTTGAAATATTAAAAAAAAACACAAGTTTTGTTTTTACAATCTGAGGAGTATTTTTTTAGAGATATTTGATTCAGGCGTGACTTTCTGGACACTATGCATACATATAAGTTTTTATAGATACGTATAGATCACGTCTACGTGTATTTATTGATAGAAGAAGTTATAAAGTGTCAGCGAAAAAAAAAATATGATATTACTAATTAGTTTCCGCTCTATAAAAGTTATTTTTTTTGTTTAGATGTACGAAGTGGAAGAAAATATATACACGTGGAAAAGTGTAAACAAAAAGGTACAGAGCCCACCAAGAAAAATATAAATTTTCTCGTGTTTTCTAATCACGTTAATTTGCATTTTAAACCATCATCGATTGCGGCTATCGAGTAAACCCCTCCCAAGGTATTTAAGTTTGGACTATTTGGACACCGATCATACGGATTTCTTATTGCAAGAGGAAATTTGCTTTTAAATTATAGTAAAAATTCTCTTGTAGGAGGAAGCCAGAGCCAAAATGGTTTCCAATGCTTTTGAATAATTGCCTCAACTTCAATTTGTGCGTTGAGACGCAGGGATCCTATCTGTTTGTACTAATACCACCCTACACCATGAACCAACTAGTTTGAAATTGGTAAACTTCCTATGTATACGAAGCAGTATTCTGTTATTTGTATACAAATATCGAAATGAGTTAAAGAAAACCTTGACAAAACATAGTGTTTTTTGGGTTAGTTTAGGCCTGTCCAAGCAAGCAGTTTGATTTTGACAAGCCTTTTTAAAGTATTTTCTAACCTTCTAGTAGGAAATTGTCACATCGGTGGCTTTATATTATGTAGCTCAAGAGCGGTAGCAGTTTGTCGGCAAAGACAATAATTTACAATATACTGCCGTGGGCAAATTTTTCTTTCTCGAATTTTTAATTCGCCATTAGATAGCCCCTCTTGGACTCTTGAAATGTAAAGTAAAGTTGATAGTGTCTTGTGTCTTAAACTTAAAGACTCTACGCTACTAAAGAATATTTTCTTAATTTTGTTGCGCAGTGTTCTAAAACAAAATGTTTGCATTTCATATTTCCTAGTTCACAAATATAAATTAGACCGAGCGCAATGGTACCAGAATGCTAAATATAATATATAGTGTTAAAGTTATATCTGATAGCATTTGATACATCAAAGAACAACATTCTGTTTGCTTTGTTTTCTTAAGTGTTCATTTGTATCTGTACATACTCTATACCAATTTATTTATGCACAAAGAAACAAAATATATATTTATATAAATATATGAATATGGATATTTATTTTATAAAATTAAAACAATTGAAATAATTAAAAAAAGAGGAAGCTGTACATTTTCATGGTCCATATTGAAACTGTGACTCGTGATATAGTCTGTCACTGTCACTAATAAAGTTTGTATTTTCTGTGCAAACTTCATGCTGTTGAGGCTTGCTCTTACCAAGTTGAAGATGGCAACTTTTGTTCTAACGCACCCTTAGATGTTTTACATAAAAATGTAATACAAAGGTTTATTTTGTTGTAAAATAAAATAACGATTTATAATAATTAAAAAATAACCAATAAAATTACGTGATTATCAAGCTCACAACTAAAAACTTGAATTGTTTTTTTTAAATTTTTTTATTATGTAAAAAATTTAAGATAAAAACTTTGAAAATTGTTTTGTTTTCATAGTTTATTAATATCAATAATATATAATATATATATATATCAGATAATATCCTTCAAACCTTGCAAAAGTATTAATATAAGATTGACTTCTAATATAACTAAAAAATAAACAATATTATCAAAATGTTAATTTAATTAGTCTTTGGCACAATATATTGTTATAGGAAACCAAAATCAATAACTACAAATAAATCAAATACTACAATTTTATGGAAAGGTCTAGATATAATGTAATGCATAAACAGATTAATCAGACCTTGCAAACTACATATCTACAAGAATAGATATTAGTAGAATGTAATGTAAAGAATATGTGATATGACTAAGAATTTATATTAAAATTTAAAGATAATTATTACTCAATTTTATTATATCTGCATTTTTTATTTATTTCATACATTTTCCAAGGAATACAAAAAATTCACTTACTAGATTACAATTTTTCAATTTGATTTAAATTTTCCTGTTTGGTTAGACTAATTTTAACAAACTTTGTAATTGTTTTATTACATTATTTGATTATTAAATGAAAGTGCTTCAAAATTGTGATAATTATTGAGAAATTGTGTAATATATATATATATTTTTTTTTCCACTATTTTATACTTTCAATTGTTTAAATATTTAAAAATTCGAAAATTAAATTATATTTACGCAAATGTTTTCGCTAATTCAATTAACAAATAAATGGATTTAATTTACTTTGTTATTTATTTCAATATAACTGAATAGAAATATTAAGCAAAAATTTATAATTACAAAAGAACGTGAAAGGAAACTATGTTGGAGAAAAAATATGAAAGTATGTCAAACAATATTTTTCGCATAAACAATTTGGGCCGCCAGACGTGTATCATAATTAAATTGATTGGACAGGTATTTTACTTACGTTTTTAGATTCATCTTGTGGGCACTTCTCACACGAAACTCCAATTGAAAATACTACTTCCTATTTAAATGTGTTTTAATCCTGACATATCATGTTTGCTTGTTTACCAAACACGGTTTGTGAACAGGTTGATGAACTGCAAAATAAACCAAAGTAATTAATTTTAGTTCAATGATTGATAGCTTATTTTTTAATTGAGCAAAATATTTATTACCGGTTCAAATAATTTGTAAATGAGTGGAGCAAAAAATATAATATTTCTATATAAATAAAACGTAACAAAAATAATTTCGACATGGTCAGTAATCATTCATCAATATTAATATTATTATTAAATAGGTATATAATTTTCAGTAATAATATAAACTTTTTTATAAACATTAATTAAAGATGCTTTTTTTAAATTTTAATTAGTTTATAATACCAGCATATGATGTAAACAACATATTAAAAAGAAATTAATAATACTAATATGCAATAACAAAAAAAATAGTAACAACAATTCATTTTTTAATCATGATATTGTGTTTTAGTTTTGGTATTGGTTTATTTTATTGTGTGAGGGGCAATTCGTGTTAGTCTAGTATCCTTTGGCTTTCTATGATTTTTATTTTAGGCTTTTTGATTTTGCTGCACAGGAGTTAAAGCATATCACTTTTCTTTTGTATTTATACCAATTATTGAAAAATTAAACATTTTGATACCACTTTTATAGAGCTTATTTTATTTTTTAAAAATATTTAAAAAATTTAAAAAATTTTATTACAAAAATGATGATGCAAAACGATCACAAAAATCCAAATTATTTCAAAATTTTTTTTGTACAATCTGAAAATGCCTTAAATTTTTACTGATATCCAGGATGTCTCAAAATTGACGCTATTGCTCTTGACATTTAATTTAAGAGGCTAAAAGAAATTGAAAATTAAGAGTGGGAAATTTTCCATTTAAGTATTAAATTTTGCGAGTGATAGAAAACTTTAAATTTTTGCAGATGGTTGTTGCATAACACAAACAATGATTTACAATTTATTGAAAAGATTTTATGAAGTGATGAATCCACATTTACTGGGACATGCGTAGGAATACCCTGAATGGCGTTTAGGACATAGAAACCCTCACCTAATACACCAAAGATCTTAAATGTTACATTTCTGTTTGATGTCAACAACTGTATAACGAGGAACAAATGAAAAAGTGTCCACACTTAATTTTCAATTTTTTTTAGTCCCTTAAATCAAATCCTAAGAGCACGGGCGTCAATGTTGTGACATCCTGTATAAATAAAATGCAATTTAGAAAACCGTTCTTCGTGTTCCAGGAATATCTGTTAATAAGCCAATTTTAAATAACTTTCAAATGGCTAACTTGGCGTATTTATGTCTAAACTAAAGTGGATCATGAAATGTTTCTTGTGCATTTGGAATTTTAGGGTTCCTATACAAAAAAAAACTGCAGAAACAGTAAAAGCGAGCTCTGGTTATTTTATACTAATATTATGCACTATAATCAAGACTTTTCTTGAAACTAACAGCATAATTGAAAAATAATTTAGACCGGTAGTGACCCACCCACCGTCTTGAGTTATTAAGAAATTAGAGTTTAAACTTTTTTTGTGATTATTAGATTTGTATAAACATTTCAGTTTAGATGAAAGTCCAAATCTTTTTGTTCTACAAAAGCAGATGCATGGGTTATAAAAATGCATAATTTGGGCCAGTAATTAATATGTCATAAAGGCTTACTTGCTTGCCCGATTATAGTATCATAAATTGATTGGATTTAATTGTCTTTTTTGACTGTCAGAATTCAATAAACATCGGATGTAGGTTGTATGTTGTAACTATATTAAATAGTGATTTAGTTTTCTTCTGATCCACTCACCCGCCCAGCTATTGTGTAATCAATAAATGGAAATTATACAATAACTGTGCGGTAAGTGGGTTATAAAAAATAACCTTCTTCTTTATATTTTAGTTTAGGTAAAAATACGTCAAGTTAGACGTATTTAAAATAGTCTGCTGAACAGAACGCTTTTTGTATTACAGGTATATAATAAAAATCCGATTAATTGGATGTTCTGAATGTTTTATTGTTTTACGGATTTGTAATTTAATAAAAAAAATTAGTTGTAATCAAAGTTTTACTGGTCTGTAATTTAAGGACACTCGTTTTTTTTTGTAATTTTGTAAAAATTTAACAAACTTTTCTAGGTATATCAAAATGTTGTAAAATGTAGCAAGTTATTATAAAAGTCTTGTAAAATATCAATAAATCTTTCAAAACATTGGTGAAATATAAAATTAGGTAAAATAATGGTAAAATAACCTTTGCACTAAGTACCAAATTTTTTAAATCTAAACGGGAGCATCGGTAATATATCTACCATAAGTTTGAACAATGTTTGAAAAATGGTTTTAATAGTAGTAATTGTACTAGTTGGGTTTTAAGCAACTGGACATCGCCTTCGATATTCTTAAGCAGTGTTCATGGAAGGTAAGTGTCTGTATGTTGTTGAGTTGGCTTGCTGCTCTAGAAATTTGCCTCCAATATCTGAGCGCCATTAATTGTATTACAATGGCGAATGATGCCGGTAAGCGGGTTATGCTGTCACATATACAAATGCTAACCCGCTTAAGGTTGCTTAACTGTTGCAAACATTTGACATCGGCCGTACTGGATATGCCACCCCAGCACTGTTTTTTCGTTGCGTTTAACGTAAAAAACTTAGAAACCAGTAAAAATTTAATGAATTTAATGAAAATTGCCCAATTGTGAGTAATCTTCATTAAAGCGGGGTTTTCACTATTACTTGCTTCTATTAACAAGCTTGTCGATTAAATATCTATTATATTAATATATCAACACCAATAAAATAAATAATGGTTTTAGATTCTTATCATTCAAGCGGGGTTTACACTATGCGAATTACTAATGACTTTGTTTATCACAATTTCAAATAAAAAACCACACAGACGATTGAAATACGATATTGAATATACACTATATTTAGACGTTGTAAATCACAGTGTTAACCCCGCTTAAATGTATTTAAAACTAGTCTTGAAGAGCTGTTCCTGTAACAAGGAAAAACCCAATATACCAATACCATATCATATTTGAAGGTCGGAATAAGAATATAATTTTAGGTGTACACAAAAATCTTGCATGCGCAAGTTAAGAAAAAATATCTTGGGAATGAGATACAATGATGATGACAATAATTATAGATTCAACACAATATGTTTATATTTTTATAATAATAATCTTAGAACATTTGTAGAAATTGTAATCTTTTTCTTTTAAAATACTATTTTGTTTATATATATATAGAAAAATAGTTTTAAAATTTACTAATTAGTTTGCAGTTCGTGAATTCATGTTTTGAAAAATATTAAAACACGTTAAAATTAAAATAAAATTATCAAATTTCTTGAAAATAGTCTTGAAGAAAGTTAAACGTTTTGTGATACACAAAAAAGCAGTTAACAATTTTACTTTGATCATTATTCAATTTTTTAAAGTTTATTTATTTTTCCATTAAATTCGAACTGTAAAAAATCAAATAAAACGGCAAACTAATTTCCAAAAACAGAACATTTTTTAAGTAATATTTATTTACGCCTTCAAATTCGCTTACGAAAATCTGGTGACGAAAATCAAATTTAAAATTTTGAGGTAAACATTAAGTTGAATATAATATTTTACAATAACATTGATAATGTGTATAACAAACCCGCTTTAGTTTAAATAAGTTAATATGCCTAAAATAGATAAAATATTAAAATGATTAATACAAATTAAATGTAAATACTTTATAAATGGTGATACATGTAGGTGAGCAGAACATCTGCATTGATAAATAAGTGGCAGTACATAAGTAAAAAAATTATAGAAAACTATTTGTTGTTATTTTTTATTGTTATTTATAGGGTTGTTGAAAATAATGTACATACGAAGATGCTTTGAAAAGTTTGCAAAATGAAACACAGATGGCAGCATAAGTTCAAATACTTGTATTCAAAGTTTTGCAAAATATATAAATTAAAACGGGCTATTATAAATTGTTTTGTAAAAAAAGTTGACAAGCAACAGTAATTTATGAATTCAGTCATGAGAGCCTAAAAAATAATCTGCGCAGTGGACGATCAAAAACTGCCACAATGAAATTATCAAAAAAGTTAGCAGCTGGTTATACAGGATCATCGATTATAGGTATCAGAAATTGCTAAGGATACAAGAATCTCAAATAGAACAAAAATAATGATATTTAGGAAAAAGGGGGGATGCGAAAAAAGGTGATTGGAAATGGGAATGAGCTTGAAGAAGTGAAAAAGTTTGAATATTTTGGTTATGTTATGAATGTGAATAATAGTGAGAATGAGTTAGTAAAATATGCAAATAAGGTAGTTGGACAAGTAGGGAATTGGGCAAAAAAAAGTTCAGTATAAAAATAAATAGTATGCTATTTGACAGCTTAGTAAAAAGTATGTAAAGCGGTTTTGCTGAGAGGTGAAAAATAAATTATCGCCCAAATATTTTTTTTATTACACACAATTACATTAAACATTTGATCGAACATAGAATATGCGGTTTTTGTTTCGTAAAACGATGAGTCATTCTCACCTGTTGCCATTTTCAGTATAGGTATGTAATGTGAGCAACAGAAAAAGTTGGAATCGATTCGATACAAACAAAGTACTGGACATCGGTACTCAAGCTAAATAAGAAGACACCGGGTTAAGTAGTGATTGACTAAATTAAGATGGACAAATTAAGAGTCAATGCGTAAAAGAGCAACAAAGTGTGAAGAATTGGTAGAGAAGTGAATGTGTAATTCTACCAAGAGAAAAAATAAAGAGAGAGAGAGAGAGAGATTTGTAAAGAATGTGTTTGTTTGATTATTTTTATAAGGCCGTAAGGCAAGAAAATATAAGATTATTATTATTATCCAAGCATCTCAGATGCAAGAACATTGGAATTGCGGATGAAGCTTTTGGCATTGTTGTCGCGCATTGACAATGGATAAAAAACTTCAGAGAATAAGAATTTGTCAACAAAGCTTAGACACATGAAATTTGGTTTCACTATTATGTCCCTGAGACCAAGCAACAATCTAAACAAGTCAGTCTTTTGGGATGCCAAGGTAATATTACTTATTGATTATTTTCCCAAGGGCCAAACAACAATCGGTAAATATAGCGCTAGACTTCTACATCAAGTGGATAAAAAGAAGATCATTTTCCATCATTACAATGAACATGTGTGGTAACAACGCAAAATTGGATAAACTGAAGTACAATCTGTTTCAAAATCTACCATATTCGCCTGATTGTTATGACTTTCATCTATTTACAGTGTTTCCTTAGGGGAAAAGGTTTTTTCAGGGAAGAAGAAGTAAAAACAGCTGTCGATAACTAGTTTGGAGAATTTCAAGTGATGGCATAATGGCTTTTAACATTGTTGTAATAGAATTTTACGATTTTCAAAGAATCCTTGTATTTAGATATTTAAAATAATGGATATTCCAAACAAATTCAAATTTGATATATTTTATAGAGGGTTGTTCAAAATAATGGTCATATTTATATATTTGATGAATTCCTTACACTGTATGCGAATATCGTTTTTACTGTTTAATTTGGATTTTCTATTAAACTCTATTTACGAAATAATATAATATAGAAATCAATTATCATAATTTTCACTATTTGCCAACATTTTTATTTTAAATTAAATCCATTTGTGTTTGTATTTAGAATAACATTTTTTTAAAATTATAATGATATCGAAAATATTTTAATTTTAAAAGTAGAATGTTATGAAATTTGTTGCATGATTTAGATTGACTATTACCAAAGTTTTTTTATTTTAAACAATAAGTGATGAACGTAATTCTAATTTAAATGAACTTTTGAAGACACATTTGTTGGTGATGCAAACTTAATTTATATTAAACGCAATTGATAAACTAGTAAAAACGTGTAACATAATCAAGTAATATATTCACTATCTACATATTGTCGATAATAAAATCACAGTCGTATTGTGTTATATTGTTCATCATTTAAATCTATTCAGTTACTACTGCAAGTGTTATTACTATATTATGTAAATATTGACATTGAATATACTATATTACAATATGCACATACGCTTATCTGATCAAAAAGCTTCTAAAGATTGTTTTTAAGAAAACTGTAAAAATAAAAGAATAAAACTTTAATAAACGTTAAATTATTTTAATTGGTGTGTTTGTTGGATAAAATTATTCTTTTTTAAATTGTTATGTATATTAACAACATATTTATTTTTAAATTCAAAACCATTCCTGGGATAAATAATTTTATACTTAATTTTGCGTTATGTTAATTTTCTAAAAACAGGGCTGAGCTAAAGTACCAAAACTTATACAGAAATTGATTGAAAAATTACAATAATAAATACCTGCTGAATTAATTTAAAAATAAGCACTTCACGTTTTTCCACACACCAAACCAAAAGTTTTTAAAATACATATATTACATTTAAATAAAAACTGCTAACAGCATAATTGATTTATGTCTGTGTTATGCATTAATTTGAATATTATTATTGTTATTAGCGGCAACTATGGTTGTTGTTAGTTGGTCGCGTTGGGACTAACTTCCAATCGAGATTTTGCTTTCTAAATGCCATCAATGTCGTCCCACCACGACTCACTACTATTATCTGTTATGATTATTTCATTGTTGATTTGTAGACACGGCGGTAGTACACCGGTAAGTCATTAGTCATTATTAACAAGTTAGGTTCTACGTTGTCCATTTTAATAATATTTTAATCACTTTTAAATAATTTTTTAAATTTTTATCGCGAGTATCTACTACTGTAAACTGAATTGTTTGCTATACTAGCAATACATATTATTTCTAATTGTAAGCACATCAT
>JARJEC010042258.1:0-12550 GCA_030264575.1 Tachinus sp. AB-2021 | reverse complement strand
TCATAAATAAATCATTACTTTGTTATGTTATAAGAAAATCGATTAATGCAGCATGGTACATATTTTTTTGTAAACATTGGCAGCTTCTTCGCATTCGAATACCTGACTATAATTATATCTCGCTTGGAAATGAAATTAATTATCAATTAAAACATAAAAAAACTCTCCGCGGATTAACAAGCGCACTATCACGAAGTGCTAACAAACATGTTACTAGCTGTACGCTTTGACACTTTGCAGATTTATACGGCCGTCCTGCTAAAACCCTATTACAGATTCCTTGTAAATTTATGCAAGCAATTATATTTTATGCGTAAAATATTGCCTTATTGGTTCGTTGTCACTTTTAATAATGTGCCAAGGCAAATACAAATTTGTTATGCGCTGTTTTTATTGTGTGTAAACACCGTAACGAGGCAAGAAATCGTTGAAGATTTATAAAGACTTCTGTTGAAATGATCTTATTAGATTAGATATGATCGACACGACATCATATCATTTATATTTAAACTTAGAAAACAAAATATTGCAATTTTACAGAAGCAGTCGTATTTATCGATGATTTCTATAATCAATGGGCTGAAGATGATTTACTATATATTTTCTTCGAAGAATACACAATCACCGATTCAATAGCATTCAGTCGTGCGGCATTAAAGTGTGCCAAGGGACGTAATTCCTAATAACATTACATTGTATTGATGTAAGACAATAAGTAATAAATATATTTTATTTAATAACAATAATAATAAATTCAAGTTCAATACCTCCTTCGCGTCTTTTATTGTGGTTTAATTACATAATCTGCATATGCAAATACAATGCCAACAGCACATTATTATTCTAAAGTTGTTTGTTGAATTCTTGTATAATTAAATTTCATTATTCTCGAAATCCGTGCATGTGTTATTTCATTGCAAAAACTAATAAGTAGAAAACTTCTCGGATATTTCCTGTATTGACTCAGGTGTCCGAGCTATCCCAGTGCTTTAAAAAAAAAACTTTTAAATCCAGCTTCTTAAAAGATTTATTTTCCATCAGCTGAGCCTTACTTCTTGAAAAGCTTAATTAAGAAGTTCAGAAGGAGGCTAATATTAAAGCTGCCCGCGGTATATAATATCATATTATCGTATTATATTAATCTGGAAAAGTAGGTAAATACTTTGTGTATTTGTAACTAGATTATTATTTTATGATAATATCAACATGATGATAAAACAATAAATAACAACACAAAAATATTCTACCATTAAATTAATGTCTGCTGACATAGTTATTAGAGTACAGCAACTCTCGTAAGTTCAACAATGCGAATTCCTACAGCGCGTTCAAATTATCGCAACGACTTTTTCATATAACGCAATTCTCTTACAACACATACAAAAAATGTATATGACCTATTCATGTTATACCAACAAAATTTTGTATAACATGATTTTTTCATAACGCGATTTGTTACAAGCGCAAGAAAGTTGGATATGTACATATATAATTTTATTTATTATATAGAATAACCTATAACCGACAACATAAAATTTTTCGTTATTTTTAAATTTTGTTATTTAGTTTTTCTTATTTATTTTTGTTTAACCGCGTTTGCAATTATTTTATTATTATTTTTTTCTTTTTAATTTTTTTTCTATTTCATTTGCTTTTAATTTTTTCTACGTTTTTTTCGTTTCATTTGTTTGATTCTATTTATGTAAACTTCTTCTAAAATGCGTAAATGGATTCAAATTTAACAAAAGCTCAAACAATAATTCAAATTTACTTTGAAGATATGTTGTCAATTCGGTTAATTTCTGGACTACATATCCGTGACTTTGTGGCGTACATAATAATAGTTTCTAATCGATACAACAAAGCTATATAAATAATACAATATTACACCGCCTTGTGCGATAGGGACAAGCACATGCTCGCGGCTGCTTTTGAGTTGGCGCGAGGTGTGCATCATTTTTAAATAACATAATTAAGTAGACCAAGGCGCCAGTCAACTTTAGGGTTAACAAGAAGTTAACAAAATCAATTCAATATGGAATAAGAGTAAAAATAAAATAAATCAGTCTAAACTCTAAATGCTAAAAGGAAGGGAGAACGTTTTACTTGGCCATGGGCACGGTAGTTGAAATCATCGAGTACTTTCATTTATCATTAATTATATAAAGTTGTTCATCTCCAACAGTCTGATAATAGCTTTTTTGCAATTACTTAATTCGACATTACAAGACACTTGGTCAAAATGAACTGATGGCCAAACATTTCTTCACATGCAGCTCATCATTCTAATGGGGAAATTGTACAACGAATATTAAATAATGTTTCTGTTTATCTTTAGAATTATAACATTAATTAAAGATAGTATGCCAATGTTTCGCAATACGTCAAGCAGCAGTTTTCAACCTCACACTGGCTAATAGGAACCAGTGGTATGTGTCAAATAAAATTTCTTTACTTAACCATGCATACATCCAGTTCACTACTGGATCTGATAAACATTGCTTCTGAAAAACCTGCGAAAACCAACTGGGATCTATATAATGAGATACTAATTTAAGTCTATTCAAAAATAGCAAGAATTGCATACGAGCTGCAGATGATAATGGCATGTTCAAATATCAAGTCCATCAGAACTGCTTTTAAAGAAAAACTAACAAAAATACCTCCAACTTGATCAAACTAACCTGACAAGGCAAAGGCTAGTACAAGAAAACTGTTCAACACGGCAAAAAACAAAGACTAAGCTACATAGAGAAAAAACCTCACAACAATAATGTCATTTAAAAAGCCAAAAAAGATTCTTGGAAAAGATACTGCAAGACCATCAAAAGTGCAGCCGCATGTTCTTGCCATTAGAAAACTTTAAGCAAAGATCGCACGGAGAACTTTGAGACCCTGATGACAGAAAGTTTAAATTACACAGAATCGGTTCAAGGTACTCTGCAATAACTTCCTGCGTTCTGTGTATGAACCATTTAAGTCTCCAGGATCTGATAGAATCCTCAAGGCCAGTTTAGCATTTTCATATATACCAAGCAGTGGATGGCGGCCAGTGCGGTTTATACCAATTATTCATACCTGATCGATCAGCTTGACATTCTTAATAGATACATACTGAAGGTCCAGCTACTGCAATAGCACCAGTATACCTATCAATCTTGCGATATAGTTATACATTAGCTAGTTAACAAATGCGAGAATGCCATTTACTGTACAAAAATTGTATTGGGGGCATTTCTGGACATTGAAAAGGCTTTTGCTAATAACATCAACATTTGGTAAACTCCTTGTTCAACAATCGGACTATCAAAATAAAAAGAAAGAGAGCGGGAGCCAAGGTTGTCGGGGTCATGGGGCGGTGTACTCTCAGCTCTACTATGGTGCCTCGTCATGAACGGCTTACTATACTTACTAAATGATATAAGCATATTCGCTATAGCTTATGCTGACGATTTCTCAATCATTTTAATCAAGGATTTTAAACAATCTTATCTAAGCTGATGTAGATTGTTTTAATCACCGTAGATAGGTGGTGTATTAAAGAGGGTCTATCAGTAAACCCAAGCTAAAGGTGAACGTTCCTTTACAAAACGACGGAAAATACCAAAAACGCAAAAACCTTGTATAAAACTGCACTTCCAATGAAAAATAATTGGGAGTTACACTAGACCCTTGGCACAGACTTACCTTCCACACGTATTTGGATAAGGTGATCGCAAAGACCACATGGGTGTTCTGGCGGTCCGACGTACATGGGGAACTAACACTAAATATGACCAGATGGCTACCTGCGTGATAAATAGACGCATTATCACATAACATGAAACAGAACATGAAAGGTTTCAGCATTTAAAGGTCCTTTAATGTAGTAATATCCAGATTTAAGGAAAAATCTGGTACATATGTAGATGGGACAAAAACACCAAACTCGGACAACCACCTGGCAAAGCAAATTACGCTATACCAGGGCAAAAATATGTGTCTTAACATGATAAGATGGATTTAAAACTAATCATTGATTCCAAAAACTGAGCACCTGTAAGAATATTCACAAAGTCATAAAAGTAATTATTTTTTAACGTTTTCTTAACATGCATGTAACTTCAAGATAGTACACGAAAGTTATATAAATACGTTTCAAATAAGATGTCACAAGGTGGGTTCTAACATTTAAAGTTTTCAAAAGGTGCGTATTCGAGGAAAGAGGAAAATTGACACAGATGTCAAGAATATATAAAAAGAAGTCCTCTTACAATAAAAATGAACCTGTTACGGGAGTTTTTTATTTTGACTCATGAAAAAACACCTTGAATTAAATGATTGTAAAATGTATGTTTCCATATAATTTTTAAAGAAATATTTTCTCAAAAATTTAAATAAAAAGCCTAGTAGTAGAATTTCTATTTGTTAAATAAATATTTAATTACAAAATCTCTTGAAAATTAAATCAATAAGAATTTAAAAATTCTCTTTACATCGTTTGAAAATATCTAAAATACAGAATAAATAATTTCCAGAAATGTTTTTTTTAACTATTTTTATTTAAAACTTTAAGCAATATTGCTAAAATTTGTCATGACTATTTCCTTTCTTCCATTTTAAAATGTTTGAAAATCGGATTTAAGGTTTTTTATTTTTATTTATTGTCAAAAAAAGTAGATATATAGAATATACAGAATCATAAGTTAGATAAAAAATTGCACTTATACAAAAATTACAGCGATAAGTGCACTGTCGCTAAGCAACTACATTTATCAAACTTTTAGATTCAAGATTATCAGGCTTGCTTATCTCTTTTTTACAACAGGGATAGGGTATAATTGTATAAATAAAACAAAATTATAATTAAAAAACCGACAATAGTTTCTTTATGCAGACTTTCGATCTATTGAATAGAACTGTGCTAAACTTTTTAAGTTCGACTTTTATTTTGAAGATCTAAGACTTCAAAAATAAGGTAAACTCACAAATGGTAATATTTGTGATTACATACACCTTGTGAAATGTTTTATTTTATGATAAATATTTATTATGGTGACTATACTAATATAATCCACTGTATGTAATGAATTATCATGAAAAACTGATTTAAACAAAAAATATACATACATTAGGTTTGGGACTTAATATTTACAGGAAGTTGAATCATGTGGATTACTGAAAAAGATTAAGCAGGTGTGTTAATGAGGTTAGAACGAAAAGTGAACTCAACACCATCATATTTAATTTTTTTGATAAATAGGATTCGTCTACAGCAACATACAATGTAAAGTACCAATTTTACAATAAAAACACATTTTTATACCCACGCACTACAATCTACTATCACATGGTATCTAAATCTTTATCGCATCTAAAATCTTGATGATGAACTCAAATTACAATATAGTCGAGCTGTTATTATCGTGACTAAAAGACAATCCATACCCCATTGTTACTTTCTAATAATAAGATATAAAACTATTATTATTATTACAAATTAATTCATTACATTGTTTGTGTATTATTAACCATTACGCTATAAAATATAAAATTTTAAAACACTTACTTTAAAATGCGGAAGCAACTACAAGTACGTGCAATATATGTACATGCATGTTATTGGTTAACTTTAATTGCTGGTTTTAGATTTAATATTGATTAAGATTGCTTTTATTAACGCGAATGATTCATTATAATAACTGTGGTGAATCTCTTACCATCTATAATTTACTATAAAAGCTATACTTTCGTATTATAAAAATGAGTTTTATTACTTAAATTAATTATTCCGTTAATGCATTACTTTATTGGAAATGTGGGTGTGATATTTCATTTCAAATTATTCCTTATAAAGTGCTGAACAAATTATATTACAGTTAGCAGCTATGCAGTTGTGTATTAAACAAGTTTAAAAAATGTAGGAAACAAATTAAATTCTTTTGCCACCGCCCACAAACTGATTCAATGGTGGAGCTCATATTATACTGTTTTGGTGCAGTGTGCACGTTGAAAAACCCAATAACTTAGTTTGGAATTCCCAAACTTGCAGCAATTCAGCACACATCGAGACTGGAATTATATGTAATTTACAGTCGGTGTGATTTTGAATAAATTGATTTAAAAGTTTTTATCTAAATTTCTCGCTTTATCCACCGGTTTTGATAGTTTTGGTGGTTTTTTATTCACGTTATTCATCGATTTGAGTTGTTTTTTTTTACAT
Organism: Tachinus sp. AB-2021; assembly: GCA_030264575.1. Classification (NCBI taxonomy): domain Eukaryota; kingdom Metazoa; phylum Arthropoda; class Insecta; order Coleoptera; family Staphylinidae; genus Tachinus; species Tachinus sp. AB-2021. The sequence goes on along the minus strand of JARJEC010042258.1, from coordinate 6,348 downwards.
TCTTTCTCTGCTTTTCATGGTTCATCTCTTAATATTTACAATTTCCATAGTAATTCATTGATTTTATTTTATAACTGCTTTTTGATTTTTATTTCAGAAATTTCATTAATTTTTCGTCACTTTTTATAATATTTTCACACGATTTTTTAATATTCTTGCAACTTATATAGTTTTCTTCAGTTTCATTTAAGGTTTCTTATATTTTTTCTTACAATTTGTATTAATCGTCATGGTTTTTATAGTTTAAAAGTGTGGAAGGATATTAATAAATTAATATCAATCCAGACAATCTAAGAGTTGCGTCGAAATTTTACACAAAATGAAGAGTTGTAACTAAAAATAGTTTGCGCACCCTTTGTATATGTAAATACTAATTAATAAAATACACTCAACATTGTTTAGTTTATTTATTTTTTAAGTTTTTGTACTTATAAATATATAATCATCATTTATTGATGTATAACTACTCGTTATTAATCAAGAAAACGGTGCAAATAAAAACATCATTAGATAAATTCCATCAGAATAGGTTGTTAAATCATTCAAAATTACCTTTAAATTGCATCCAGTTTACTAAAGGAAAACGAAGTGAAACTTCACACAAGAAATCACATCAAAAAATAATACCGCAACTCACGAAAACAGTTCCGTCCCCAATAGGCCGTAACACAATAGAAATTCCCATGGAACCACCTTGTAATTGAGTCACCCCTAGAAAATTCTGCAACAACGCTTCCAGTGACTCACATTGGGGTAGATTGCACCAGTTTCCCACAGCCGCAACAAATCTTTCTCGTTATTTATTTAGTTTTTCTTTCTGCTCTCCCGATTTCATCACATAATAAAAATAGCTTACTAATTCGACGATAATTGAAATCATTAAACTAATTTTATGTTCCTTTTAAAAAGTAAATAAAAAGGACAAATAATTGCCGTTTAATGTGACCTATTATTCGAACTAGTAAACTTAATTTTAGACCACACACAAGCAACCGCAACTCGAAAAGCCTGCGTAGTAATCAATGTAAACATGTTTACTTTTTTCGGTCTACCCATCCGTAACAAAATAGAAAATAATAATAACGTATGTTAATTTTCCATGAAATAAATAAAATCACATTTAAAACTGATCGATGTGATTTATTCGCATAGATTTCTTGCTTCATGCTCACCATATTCACTTTCAACCACGGCATAAATACTTTCCGCATAAATATTCATAAGCCTCCAACACCTCATGCATGGAGGTATCTTGAGAATTATAACCAAAGCAGGCTGGCATTCGGGAGCTGACACTAACGCCGAACCGTGTTAAATCGCAAATAACTCATGCCACTGCAAAATAAACAATGCAATTTCAACAAGTTCTGTTTTCTGTTAAAAGTGGGCGAGTTGGATATTTACTAAGCTGTCAGGCGGCAAATTGAAATTGATTGATTATCGATAACTGTTATGACAGTCCATATATTTACATAATCTATTGAGAATTAGTATCAATTGCCATGTATTATTATTATTACAATTACTTAGCTTGGCTATTACAGCGTTGTAAACTGCAATAATTACACAAACAAGCTTGTATCCGCGGAATGTTTTAATGAGAATCTAAAGTTATCTGCGAAGAACGCCTGGGCGTTGCTCGCTACTAGATTTCTTCGAATGTTAATTTCACACGAAGTTGTATATTTATTTCTTCAGTTCGGATGAATCAATCATTCAATGATTGCGTCTCTAGCAGGCCCGCCAAATATCCAGTGAACATTTATCACTGGGCGAATCGCTGTTTGGAAGCGAAGAATGCCATTATTGCATCAGTCCCTAATAAATTTCACAATCATTGCTAATGCATTTTTACGCAAGTATAAAAAATCGTTGATAACGTATTTTGTAAAAAACTCTTTTAACTTCATCATTTACACACAGTTTGATTAGAAATTAAAAAAGGCGCAATACATTACCATACCGATTTTCGGAAGTAAACAAACACGTTATCTTACTATAAAAACATTTTGTACTGGCGTGCAGGAAATTAGCGTTTGAGCGTGTGCGGCAATGAAAAGAAAATCGCACGTTGGTTTGGCAACATTGTCAATCAGAACTAGTAATAATTATCCAAAACCAATTAAAAATGGATCTTCAATCGATTATTAACGTATTTTGTGCAATTTTGAGGACTTAAATTATGTTTTGTTTCATGTTTATAGGCGCAAGTACAAAAAACTATGTAAAATATACGGTATGAAAGAATATTGCAGATAATACTCCCTACACGTCGTGCCGCAATTTCTCTTACTCAACCTGCAATATTTTCTTTCGCACCTTATATCGTAAATATAGCTATTTCCTGCTGCTAATATTTATTAAAATAGCAATAATATGACATTAAACAGAAATTACTGTCACGGCCCCAACAGTAAAAGTTTTGTCGTTTTGTTTTCTTCTTCTTGGAATTCCACTCTATCGGCGATTTAAAATCATCAACACTATCCGGACCTTGTCTATCGCTTGTCTGAAGACTATTGTGTAACCAAACCACTCCCTAAAGTTACGCAGCCAAGAGATTCTTCTTCTGTTGATCGTCCTTTTATCCTTTATTTTGCCTTGAATAATTTGCAGATATATGTTGTACCTGTTTCCTCACAGAAGATATTCTAATTTTTGCCTTTTTATGCTATTAAAATTTCTTTGGTTTTATTCATTTGGCGTAGCACTTCCTCGTTCGAGACCTTATGGTATTCTCAGCATCCTCCTATAACACCACATTTCGAATGCTTCTTGATATTTTCTGATTTAAGTGTCCAAGCCTCCATTCCATACAATAGAATATATAGCATTTTAGCATTCTGGTTCTCAGTCCTAATGTTATATCTCGGCTGCAGAGTATTTTATTCATGTTTATGAAAGCGATACGAGGCATTGAGCTACCTCGTATTGCTTTCATAAAAATGAATAAAATACTCTTCGACACTTGATTTCTTTCGTGCCTTCTTCGGTTTCAGTTGTCCACGTGGCAATATATTTATACATATATGTAGGCATATCCCATTCCAATTGGTCGTTATTGATCTTTATAGATATTGTAGTTTACGTATTGGTTTTTCAAAAATTGCCATGGCTTTGGTTTTCGAGGCAATATCTCTTTCAGAAATTGTTTACTAATTCAACCAAATGTTGTACTTTTTTAGACTATCGGCCATAACAACGATAATGTATGCGTATCGCAAGTTGTTAATTATTTTCCCGTTTATGACAATACAACCGGTTTAATCTGACAATGCTTCTTCAAAGATGCATTCAGCGTACATATTAAATAAGAGAGTTATTTATTTGTAGAAAATAAGAAGATGGAAACCACCGCACGTTGCTTTCAAAAGAAGTCATTTTTTGAAATTCTACCACAAAAATCAATCAAAAAACACAATCGCAATTATTATATGTTCGCGGAGTGCAAAAAACATGGAATTAAAAATATAGTAAAAAAATTTTATTCGCATATTTTTCATATTAGATTTCATCGGTTTGGTCTTATTAAAAATGAGGTTGATATAAGTAAATATAAAAATATGGCTTTTTAAAAACAAAAACGGTTTATAAATATTTTATACACAAAAGGGTCACTTGCAACACATTTTCGCAAACTGTATACAATTTTGAGAAATTTTGCCAAACGTTAAAAACTATAGCAAGAAAATGGTTGCAATAAAATGCAAATTATTGCCAAATGATAACAGATAGCAAAAATTTTAAGAAGAAACAATTGAGTAAGAATTGTAAGAATTGTAAGAATTTCTGAAAAGAAAGAATGTGTAAAAATTGTGGCTTTGAAACTCACCACAACCCACCGAAACGACGCAAAACAAACCAAAACGGCGAATGTTGTCTCTTAAAAGACTTACGCTGACGTCACCGCGTGAGGTAAATAAAAAACTATGTTGAAGTACTTAATATATTTACAAATTTTGCAAAATATTGAGAAACAAATGTTTTTTTTGCAAAATATTATAAACTGCCTCAAAGTATTTAGAAAATGTTGTAACATGTATCAAGTTGTCGTAACATGTATGTAACATCTAATAAATCTTGCAAAAAATTAGACTAAATGTCAAAAAAATTCTGCAAAAATTCTATAAAATATTGTACAACTTTGACAACTAAAACAGGAAACGCTTCATTTCTTTTTAGTAATAAATATTTTTTAATAAAAAGTTTATGGGTTAAAATACATTACGAGAGCGGTGAAATTCTCTAAAATATCAGTTCTGGTTTAACCGAAAATAACTTCAATTTTGTTTTTTAAGGAACTCCCGGTATATTTTTACAGTTTGGGATGTGTTAGTAGATTTTATGCATAAATCCAAAAATTTTAAAAGTTCTAGAAATGAGTATTTAATTTAAAAAAAATTGAATAAAAAATATATAGCAATAACATCTAAATACAATGGAATGATTCGGAAAAATATCACTTTGCCACATTATTCAAAATTGAGTGATTGCGCTTTTATAAATGACTTAGTATTTAAGTTGTTTTCAAATGCACCCCCCTTTTTACCATGGCGTCACGTAAAAGTGGATTTTGTTACTATCAAACGATTAAAAAAGTTATACATTTTTTGTAATATAAAAAGTATGAATATTGTAAATAATAATTATTTACTAAGTTAAAATTAAAATATTCTAAGTATTACATAATTACTACGACATTACTTCATATTAAAATAAATGTTTTAAAAATTCACCTTGAGTAGGGATTAAACCCATAACCTTTGGATTACATGTCCTGATTTATCAATTAACCTATGGATAAATAAAGAAATAAATGATTCAAAAAAACTTCCACGTGGTTTTAGAACCTATGCCAATTGAGATACATCAGTAGCTCAATTGGTAGAGCAGTGGAGATGTTATCCAAAGGTTGTGGATTCGATCCCCACCTGAAGTGAGTTTTTGAAACATTATTTAATAATTATAATATTCCAATTTCAACATAGGCTGCATTTAAAAAAATTATATTGTAAATAATAATTATTTACAATATTCGTATTTTTTTAATTCTAATATAAAAAAATGTGATAATATTACCAAAATTTCTGAAAATTAAGATTTATACGTAAAATGGACTAACAAATAAAAATTTGCTAATAATATACAGGGTGTTCCATTTACAATTATAATTTGGTGTTATTTCCGCTTAAACAAAAAATGATATTTTTCAAATTTTTATTGTTTAAGAAGGTCCTTTTGATGTATTTTGACCCATACAAATTTCATTAAAAAATATTCATAAATAAAAAAGATTTGGGCGCATACATGTTTCAGTTGTCACAATACACCGGATATTGTAAAAGTTTGTTAAACAAATGTTGACAAAAATGTTAAAATATGAAGAAAAAAACACGATATTTTCTCAATATTTTGGAAAATTCCACTTTTTTTTTAAATTTCCCATTAATTTTGTATACAATACCAATATATCTTAAGTAGCTTAGTTTATTTAATTTTTGTGCATATTTTTTTAACGCTTAACTCACATTTCGGTATATATTCCTAAACAATAGTTCGTTATTATTTGATAGTGGCCATGTTTATCACTTCTAAAAGTTGACTACAAAAGTTTGGTATATCAATTGTTAATATGATCTAATCAGTTTCATATGTTTATCTTGATAGCCTGTAAATTGATTGTTGGGGCGAGTCGTTTAGAAAATCAATTATTTTTCTGCCTACTGCCTTTCTTTGCAAAGAGAATAGCTAGTCACTGCTACTAAGTTCACGGTGATATAGTAACTTCCCAAAGTAATTCACTTTCTGAATTTAAAATGTATTTAAAATATACTGTGACTTGTGTAACAAATTTAAACTGTGTTCAAATTTAAAATAAGATAAAGATTAATATTTCAGGAAAAATAAACATGAAAAAATTGTCACAGGCTAATTTTTTGCCTTACCTTGTTTTGACAATTATAACCCCATCGATTTGACAGCGGCTGGTTGAGTTACGCAGTCAAAGATATTTCGAGAAGGAAAATCGTTATAAAAAAACAAATTATTTTAAATTAAAACCGAGTTAATCAGTAAAAGTCTTGTTAGAAACAACAGTTCACATAAAACGAAGATTTCATGTCATCCGTATTAAATTTGACATTAACATCACTTTCGATTATAATTTAATTTATCGTTATTCGACGTCCCCATGAGCCGTTAATCAATTACCCTTCGATTATAATGTTCATATAAGGTCTAGATTATTGAGAAGTTCAGTAAACATTTCAAGAAATAAATTAAAATTACCATATGGTATGGTAATTTGTTATTTGGCAGTAGAAATGCAGATATTTCGCATTCTTCCTC
>JARJEC010042241.1:0-15486 GCA_030264575.1 Tachinus sp. AB-2021 | reverse complement strand
TTTCCTTAGTTCTTCTTTGAGAATGGTCGGCCCATCTATTGTAATGTCCGCCTTAACTGAGATGGTTGGTCTGTCATCCGTAAACAGCTTCTCTGTATATTCCTTCCAGGTTTTTATTTCATCTTTCTGTTCTACCATTAGTTTGTTGTTATCATCTATTAGTTTTCCATACTGGTTTTTCTAATATGTATGTGTCATTTCCTTAATAAGTTTGTGCATGTTGAAGGAGTAGTGTTTAGCGTGACATTTTTCTATTTCCCGACACTTTTCTTCGAGCCATGCTTCTCTCGCTATTCGGATTTCTTTTTTGATTTGTATATTCAGCATTTTGTATTCCCTAGGATGGCACTTATGTTTTCTTCGTTCCTCCATTAACAGTAAGATGTTATCGCTCATCCATTTTTGTTTTCTTTGTCGTTGGCACCAGCCTAAGGTTTGTTCTGCATTAGTCTTCATTGTGTCTACTACTTGTTGCCATGTTTCTTCTACCGATTTAACAAATGCTAAAATAAATTTGCAAAATTGCACCTGGCCTTATCCTTCAATAAACGAACTATAAAAACTACCATAAACAAATTAATCCTCTTTGTTTGTGCTGGTGTTGATGTATTTAATTTTATTTAATTATAATTTAAAATTATCTGCGCTTGATAATATGCCAAATGAATATTTCCGCGTTTTAAAACAAAAGATACATTTTGAAATTGTTCCAAAAAATATTTAGAAATGTTACTATTGATAATTAATTAAAACTGCATACAATTATAATGTGGCTTTCACCGCAATTTCAATTTCAATTTCACCAAAAAGATAAACATTTTTTTCCGAATCCGTATGGAAAAAATATTTATTAATTAATCAAATGAAAGTCGATGATTTTAATATTTTTTGCAATTTCACAACATCCTAGAAGCGAAATTTTGCACCAATTAGTATTCGCAGCAATAATAATAATACTAATAGATTCAGATTTTAATTAATAAAGAAATGGGAATTTGATGAGAAAGCCGTATTTATTTATAAAACGAGTATGAGTCGCTTCGTCATTGCTTGGTTGCCACCAGGTTAAAGATCAATTAATTTATACGGCAATGCCACATGACAAATATTTACCACGAGCCATTTTTTGTGATTTATGTAGATTATATTCGGGGCAAAGAGCATTTTTATTAGGGAAAGTAAGGGCATGTCAACATTTAATTAATTGTTTCGAAGGGAATGTAAAACCAACAATGTTTAATTTAAATTAGTTTAATAAAAAAGTTGCAGTCGATTATTTGGAATGATGTTGAATCATTTTTATTTCAGGACTGAGCAATGAGCAGCATATATTAATGAAAGATTTATTATGCGTATTTTGTGGAATGAACAATAAAATTGTGTTTATTTCCGATCAGAAATTCTGATTATTGAATTGAAATAGAAGATTTCAATATTTTTCCCTAAAATTTTTGCTAATTTCAGGAAATTGATTATTTTTTTTTGTATTTATTCTATTTTAAAAAGAGCTTCTAATTGAGTTTTAACAAAAAAAAATTTAAAAAAATTAAAAATAAAACTAATTTGTTGTACAAATATGTCAATTACAAATTATTTTTAACTAGTATTATACAACATTAGTATTATTCAACTATCAGAAAAGTCTTAATCTACGAAACCAATATTAAATAAAGAAAACTTACTTAACTTAAAAATATTTACTCATACACACAAATGAATGCATTTATAGTTGCAGAAAAGAATCGCTTGTAATGCTGAATTTATCCAAGCGATTTAGCATTAAAAATAAATTTAGTATTAAATATAACTTTAGATATAGACGTGATAAATTTGTGCAAAGAATTAAATATAAATTTAAGGATTTACGCATCCGCATGTGTCGGATTTAGCTGAGTTCGTTTATCCTGCACCCAACACATTTTTACACCAAATGCACTTTAGCCGTTTGTAAAACACAATATTTATTTTAACACCATTTACACCAAATATATATATATTATGGTGTAGCTGCTCGCCCACATAACGCATGCGTATCAGTACAGAATTTAAGGATTTGGCCACAGAAGTTCATTATTACGAACTTTCAAGGCAAAATCTTAAAGCCTCGGCCAAGGCTAAATTTCCATAAATGGGTATGTGACAACTCTAGTATTTAACTCGCTAATGTTAAATCTAAATTTAATAGTAATGCTAAATTGGTTCCATAAATTGGCCATAAGACGTAAGACAAAAATTCGCGATATACGAGGTCTGCTCGAAAGTAACATAAACAGTTTTTAAAGAAGTTTAAGAAAAGAAGTGAGAATACAGCGTGTTTACCGCTAGTAGAGATTTGATTGATATCTAGTTGGAAAGTATCTAGTAAAAACTAGTGCTGTTTTTTAATGTTTTATTTAATGTCGGCCTATTTCGGTCCTCTTTTGAGATTAATCACTGGTGGCAGAGATTAACCATATATAGCAATTTTTCTTTAACATGCATATAATATCTAGATAGTACAGATTGTCTTCCTACCCGAAAAAATTGCTCAATACAACTTTTCCTTAACCCAAAAAAGTCGACCCTACAAGTAGGAACTGCCATGAACATTAAATAAGTTGAGCAGACCATATTAGATTAAAATAGAGATAAAAAAATTAGATAAAAATCTGACATGAGATTAAAAAAAAAACTTAAAAAACGGCGAATATATTTTGGATTATGTTTATGTTTATATTTTACATCATTACCCTTAAGTAAGCCGATTTCTTTAAATACAGAAATTTCTGAAAATCTGAATGCAATTAAAAAAAATCCTGAAAAAATCGCACTAGGAGTTTCAAGAAGATTTATTGGATGGTTACGATGTAAACACATTTAGGGGAGAGTTATTAAAAACAAGTTTCGTTAACCTCTTTAAGAGGTTCAGAAAAGCTAACAAAAATGGTTTTAAACTAGTTTGAAAAAAGCTTCGATACAACGCAAAGATATGTTCGAAGGAGTTTTGATTTGAATAATTCATATAAGTATAAGATTTGAACTAGTAAAAAAAAAGATCTAGAATACATTGAAGATATCAAACTTTAAGACTGCGGTAGAAGATTTGAGGAAAGACCAGCAAAAATAAAGATTTAGCAACAATCGGCAAGAAAAATTCATAAAACCATATTACTTAACGTTGAGTTCGGACCGAACTAAAAGATTAAACACAGTGAGTTTAACGTGGGCGATTGTCTTCGTAGATGAAACTGTTATTTCTACGTGTTCAAACAACTGACCGACCAACCTGATTATGAAGACAATTCTTTCCTCAGATCCAATTTTTTCGTCAGATTAAACTGTTCAAACCAAATGACCGTATATAAAGCAATTTAAACACTTCTCTGCTTCCTGCATGGCGCTTGCTCTATTTTCGCTCATATTTTTTATATTATAAAATTGCATAAAAGTGAACAGAGTAATATTGTAAAACGGCATTAAGTTAAAATGAGTACTTTGAGTATGAGCTGTGTACAACACGAACCCTAGCACATGTATCTACTTAATTCTCATGTTTTATAAAGATTTGTGCAAAAAATCAGTAATTATAGAGTCAAAATTCATTTCACGTTTTTATTATAAAGTGAATAGTATTTATCAACTGCTTTTTCTATCTCATCATTCTCTCCCTAAACCGCACAAGTATGTCTTTTTATCGCCTTTTAATTTCTTAATTCAATTGACATCTCTCGAGAAAAGTTCTACTTAGAAAATATATTTTGCAACAAATTGTAAATAGGCAGTTTATTTTAGTTTATTCAAACATATCTATTTTGAAGTAGTTTCAAATCATTTTAGTGTGTATATTAAGATAATAAAATAATGTTTAGTTAATCGTAGTCAAACGAGTTAAACAGAAATCTGTCCAGCAAATCATTCGTTTTCATTTAGATTGTTGATTACTATCAAAACAATCAAAAATTATACTATATTTATACATAGATATTAAGAGTTGTTTTCAAAATATCAAAAATGATGTGTAAAATAAAAATAAGTCATAGTACAAACTAAATGTAAACAATTAAATAAAAAACATTGGTTTCACTAATATACGACTAACGATGTTTGAATTGATTGAACACGCGAAACTATATTCCAGAGCTATTTTAGTTTATGATTGTATGCATGCGGCATTCCCGGTTACATTTCGAAGATTATTTTAATGCGTTGGTCGATAGCGACCGACAAAAAAGAATTTACCCAAGCACGCACCCGTGTGTGCCGACAAAATATTTGATTAGGATATCTCTATGCACTCATATTGTTCCTTTCTAATTGCACTGATAAAATATGCGGAATTTGTTTGGTGATTAAAATTAAACGCCATGTCATCTGTATAAATAAAAACAAGAACTACAAACAATTTATATTTATGTATTACTAAACGCGTAATTTATTTCTGTAACTAAACGTACAACCCATAGATATATCAATTGCTAAAACTTACAAAAACAATGAAATAAAATTTTCCTGGCAAAAATAAACAAAATAATAACCAAAAAACCTTGGAACAATTTCATGTTAAAAATATCTTTTTGCTAATCTTTTTGAAAAATTTTTTGAACGATTCATTAAAATCTACTGCTTTCTTAATAAATCCAAAGAAGTTATTGGAAAATATTTTGCATAATAAACAAAAGCAATTTAAAATGTCTAAAAATAACGTAAATTTCTAAAATATTTTGGTAAAATTCTTACAATTTATGAAAAAATCCATTGAATTGGTATTAGTTAATCTTTGGAAAAATTGGTGAACTTTTTAAAAGTAATCAAAAAGTTCGTAAAAGCTTGCAAAATTTAACAGCTTTTGGAAACATTTTTTTTAAAGTATTATAATAGTTATTTACGAATAATGCAAGTGTGTGAATGTGAGCTTTTTTGCTAAGGAGTGCAAAAAAACATCCGCACATGAGTGTTTTACAATATTTTATCTACAGTAAAATATTAATGTTTTCTTTCATTATTAACACTATTTATTATTATATTTATATTAACCTATAGAATTTGACAGCTGACAAAACACGAACAGTTTGTATGCACTGCTGCCATATTTGCAGCAAACACAGTAAAATTCAGTAAACCTACTAAAAACGATTTAGTAGTTAAACTAAATTGGATTAAAAAACCCATGATTTGAAGTGACATGACATGACATTTGAAGTGACATGAAGTTTTGACGTCAACAATCAGTATATATTATAAACAATAATATCTAATTGCCTACTGAAACATTTTAGTACAAAATCGTATATGAACATCACCAAAATTGTGATAATTCTGGAAACTTTGCCTACCACTAACATCGTTTAATAATGAACATCCGATTTGATTTACGTTGGCACTTCACGCACTGTTCCGAGTTATTTCACAAAAGGTTTCAATCAATGAAATCTTGATTAGTAATGTATATACTTCTTGGATAGTAAGTAGATAAACATATCTTTTTAAAGAAGTAAGTTTTAAAATTTTAGAAAAACTTGGGCTGATTTTGAAAGCGTTGAATCACATATTTAGGTACATACAACTTTTGAGTGAGGTATTAAGTAGAAAAGCTTTCAGCATAATTTGTAAAAAAAAATAATTTGAGTATTGGTTTAAAATGATTTAAAAAATTTCTAAACGGTGTAAAATGGGAAGGTTTGGAATGTCAAAGATTGTTTTGGTCCAGTCTATCAACCTATTTAAATTAAAACAAACTAAGCAAACTTAGAACATTTTAAAATGCACTTTTTATAATTTTAATATATTTTTCAAGGATTGCAAAATTTTGAAAAGTTTTGCCCAACATTTTTGGAAATATTTATGTTGTTATTGGAATAATTAATAAGCAAATATAAAATAAGCAAAGGTCTTTTCAATAGCTTTGCTAAAATGTATAAAAGTTTCAAGAGCTTTGAACACATTGCCAACTCTAAAATATTTTTCGAAAAAAGTTCTACGCATTGTCAAGATTTAAAGAGTCAGAAAAGCATTGGCAGAAATAAACAATGTATTTGGATTATCATTCAGTACTATACTATAAGATTATATATTAAGTCAACTTGAAACTTTCGTACTTTTCAATATATTTTGTTCCTTTAATTTAAAAAACCGCTTAAAAAACTTTTTTAGAAATGAATTTAAATGCAATTGGGCAAGTATTATATAGATTATATATACAATCAATATTGGAAAGTTATTACAATCTAAAAAGTGCTGGAAGATCATAATTTGAAAAGTAGACTTAAATAATCCAAATGGTTTTTGAAGAAATAATGCAAATTATATAATTTCCATACCACATTGGGTAAAAAGTTTTACTAAAAAAAAGTTGAAGATCTAAAAGATTAAAAAGTCAGAAAGATCTAAACGTATATATTTTTGAAAATACAATAAAAACTACTACTTCTACACTGTATAATCTAAAAGGTTTAAAAAATAAATTTGATAAATTATAGTTTAATCAAAAAGTATGCTAGTAAGATAGGTCGCCATTATAAAGTTGTTTCTAGATAAAAAAAAGTTCTAAAAGATCTACAAACATTTAAAGACGGTGGTTAAAAAATATATTCAACATAATTTCAAAAAAATAGTTACTATAATCCAAATAACTTTTTGAAATGATAATAAGGCTAGAGAAAATCTATACCACGCTAAATAAGCTCTCTGCTCCAAAAGTATTTTAAGTAATCTAAAGAGGTTTAAGACAAACATATTCTAAAATAGTTGAGTGAGGTCAGTAATATTTGATAAATTTTATATTCCACATTAAATAAACCTTTTGATTCTATTCTAAAAGGTTCAGGTCTAAAATAACCAAAAGTATTTAATAAACAATCAAAGAGTATACCAATAAAGTGCAAAACCATATCAAGGAGTATTGAAAAATTAAAAAAATCTTGAAAGATTTTTTCAAGACAATTTTGAAAAAACAGATTCAACATAATTTGAAAAATAGAAAATCATATAATAAAAATGCATATTGGAAAACTAATAACACAATAAATTCTATACCAAATTACACGTAACTTTATTCAAAAGTATGCTAACAGTCTAAAAAGGTTTCAGGACAATGTAAACAGGTTTTGAAAGATTTTAAAAACTTCTGAAAGATTTTTCAAGATCATTAAAATGAAAGGTTCAATATAAATTTAAAAAGTGACTTAGTAATAATCCAAATAGATTTTTAGATATAATAAATACTTCGATAAGATTTTTAATTCAAAAGTATTCTAAATGTCTAAAAGTTTTAGGACTAAATAAAGAGATTCTAGGATCTAAAAAGTGACCCTTATTATTATTTTAGAAAATTTGCAATACTGAAAAACATAATAAAGACTACTAAAATTGTATACACGCAAAACTAAAATAGGAGGGAAATCAATAATATATTTGGTAAGCAATATTTTAATCAAATAGTATACCAATCAAATAAACGACGACGTAATGAGGTTTTTTTCTGAGATATAAAAGTTCAGTTCAACATAATTGCAAAAACTAACATAAATGATTTTTTTAATAAAGCTAAAAAACCTATACAATTTCAGATTTCGATGCTAATGTATGTTTGAAAAATCTAAAAAGATTTAGGTCTGACTAATTGAAAATAATATATTTCATTTTAACAAAAAATATACTACTATACGTCACAGTCACAGGACGTAATGCAGTTTTAAAAGACCTAAAAAAGTTCTAAAAGAATTTTCAAGACAGTTAAAAAATTTGGAAAATTGATTCATTATAATCCAAATAGTTTTTTTTTTAATAATACGGTAGAAAAATTCTATACGACCTTGGATAATCTTTTGATTGAAATGTATTCTAAAAGTCTAAAAAGTTATAGAATTTTAATAAAACAAAACTTGCTAAATATCTTAATATCTTTGAACATTTTTAGGCTAATAAAAGTCTGCATGTTAACCTAACCTAACCAAATTATCATTTGAGATTAATATTACATTTAAATTAAAAATTGATAAAACAATTATATAAATATAATCCAACCTGGTAAAAACTAATTAGAATAGAATGGTTGGAAATGAACTGGTCTAACCTAGTAAAATAACTTGATTAAAACCTGAACCATATTAATTTCGTATTGATTAAATATTAAGGCAAATTGCCTAATTTATTATAAACACCTAATTAAGTACGTACAAAGTTTGACATATCACTGATTTAAACAATAAAACGATCTATTAAACCCCTGATATGGTTCTCATTATCTTTAAACAATTAAACTTTGTTCAATAAACAATTATATTTATGTAACAACATTAAAAGTACATTTAGAATAATATTAGATGCTACAACACAAATAATATTGGTTAATAAAAATAATATTAGGTATAAATAAAAAAATTAAAAACTAATTGGGTTAATTATTGTAGATTTTAATTCGATTGTATTGTGCGTATAAATAAATTAGAATGGAGTTTATTATAGAGGTTGTTTAATTGGGATTTGAAATATGCAGGCTGAGGAATTGTGTGAGTTATTCCAAAAATAAGGTAGACGTCCTCTCTCTCAATGGAAAGAAAACAAAATGCACTCAGAAGTATTTTAAGATGTGGCTTTTTCATATGAAATTGCATTTTCTATGTTGGAGTTTAGGAGAATTGATCTGTAACTAGTTTGGGGAACGACCGGCGATCCATGAACATTCCCATAAATAATATACGTGCGGGTCTCGTTTAGTTTAAGGTTAATTCCGCAAAAATACTGCACAATGATCAATTCTAGTATTTCGCTGGATTATACGTTTATGTTTATGTCGCTTATAACAAATTTAAAATTAACTGCAGTTTTTTTAGTATATTTACTTTTCAATTCACTACATTTATGTGTGAGGGTGGTGTTTTTGGGATTTTGGTATTTCGTGTGAACGGGCGATTGGGGGGGCCCGTCCGGACTCGTGCAAACGTCCACATGCACGGCCTGCTTGGGTATCCCAGCACATGTCCGACGCATATTCATTTGAATAATTTCATTAATACCTTGTTGAATTTGATTATCTAGGAGTTAACAACCTACAGATGGCCGAATCTTCTAGATTATATAACCTTAGATGGTTCGAGGGGGCTTTGTGTGCTGTGCGGACTGTGCTGGCCCTTGTAAATCGATCCGGCATGCAATAATATTATTAACTATTTTACTTTACCTATGTTTTTTAATTGATCGGAGTTGTCCTGTCCGTTTTCTGCCATTTTGGCACACCGTCACACTACAGCACCACCACACTTAAGCAAACGGCAATCATAATACAACAAACTGTCTGACGTTATAATGCAGGTGGCGCTCCGGTCCAATACTCGCATTTCAACGTTACCGACACTGATGTTCATTAGGGTTACCAACTTACAGCGCCACACTTCTCAATTCCGCACTAAAATTCAAATTATATTTTTAACAATCTTTTTATTGTCATTTATTTTTATTAAATAATACATTATAAATGAAAAATTAAATTATTACATTCCTATAATTTAGTTTAATTATACATTTTTATTAATTTTTGTCCACTTTTATAACATGTTTTTCTTATTTACTACCCAATAAACAATATATTTAAATAATCAATATAAAATATAAAAATTGAAATCCATATAAATACTTTTATTTAGTGGTAATAATAACGGAATAACCCAGTTACAATGATTACACATATCGAAGTTCATAATAAAATATAACAAACGTAATAAAACTAACATAAAGTAAAATAATAAACTACCTATAACCACTATAACCAAGTTAGAAAAATCACGAGCAAATTTGTGCAATATGAAAATATCGATTCTATCACAGCTAGTTAAATTCAACTTGTCCAGTTAATTGTCTCATAAGTGCCCCATCATGTAAAAACAAAACTAATGAAACTTTAGGAAAACTATGAAAAAATATTAAAAAAATAATTATTAAAAAATTTTAAATCTTTTTTGTACATTTATGAAAATATTTAAAGTTACCGGGTCAGTATTTAAAAAACGATGAAAAATACTGGACCATTCATATAAAAAAAAATGATTGGATCAGTACTTTCAATTTTAGTAACCATCCACCCCCTTGCCTGTTTTTGCATAAATTTATTGATACTAAAATAGTTGGTCGTGTCACCATGTTTAAAACTACCAGGTCGTAATTTAAAAAACGATAAAAATTATTGATCAATTTTAGTTACCCACTCACTTCGGTCGGGCTGTTTTTGTGCAAATATTTTTGGGCTAAAATAGTTAACTACCGCTCAGTAGCTTAAAACCATTAAAATTATTCAAGTAATCATTTTTAAAATGCTATAAATTGCTCTACCAGTAGTATCAACTTTGATAACCCGACCACCATATTTATACATATTTTGGAACTAAAATAAATGGGCGGGTCAACCATGTTTGAAATTACCGGGTCAGCAATTTAGAAAACGATAAAAATTATTTAAAAAGTAATTGATAAATGTTATAAATTATTGGACGAGTAGTATCAATTTTAATAACCCACCCGTCTAACCAATCCGTCTTGCCATTTTAGTACAAATCTTTTGAAAACTAAAATAGTTTTAGGGATAAACAGGTCATGATATTTAAAACAACCAAAACAAAGTTGAACTACTAATTTTAAAAACGATTTAAATTATTTCACCATTTGTATCAATTTTAGTAAACTACTTACCCACCCGGCTTTTTTGCTATAAAGCATTTTAAACTAAAATAGTCGGCTGGGTCAGCGGGTCAATTAATTTAAAACTACCGGTTCTGTAATTTAAAAATACAATAAAAATTATGAAACTAGTCATTTTTAAAATGATATTGGATCATTAGTATCAATTTTAGTAACCCATCCACCAATCCAGCAGTTTTTGTATAAATTCTTTGAAACTAAAATAAATGGGCGGGTGGGAGGGTCGTCATGTTTAAAACTATCAGATCGGTAGTTACGATCAAAATTATTGACAAAGTAATTTTTAAAATGATAAAAATTATTGGACCAATAGTATCAATTTTAGTAACCTATTCATCCGTCCGGCTGTTTTTGTATAAATATTTTTGAACTAAAATAGTCTGGGCTGCTGGGCGGGTTACGTCATGCGCATTTTTTGGTGTTCATTTTAATTTCTATGTTTATAACTAAATTTGCTGTATAAAAAATCCGACACGTTTTATATAATATGTTTGAAATTTTAATAAAAAAAGTGAGTGTACTTATTGAACATACAGTAGAAGTAAAAATTTTTATTTTATTATAATAATTATACTGAAAATTAATTGTCAATGTCAGTGTAAAATATTTATTTATTCACACTAATTACATTACGCCCTATGGATACACAATGAATACAGGGAATGCACGCGTCCCTAGTCCAATATATTTATCCCTACCCGCTCCTTCAATTTGTTTACATTTGGCTTCATTGCTTGTTCGGACTAACAACTCAGTATAAAATTTGTTTCATTTTCCAAGGTTCTATCTAATATCACATATTTGAAATTTTGTAAATGCAGATCAGAAAATTTCGAGTAAAAATTTTATAATTTTTTTTTAATATACATATCATAAAAAATTGGATAAGTGTTAATAGATTAGTTAATAGAAATTTGTTTCAATTTCATTGTTTTTTCAACGCTTTATTAAAATTTTGCATTTTTAACATCGATCATTATGGCTATAAAAGGCGACCGCGCCTCTGCTATATGTGGACTAGGGTTTCTGAACCGGGAATTCCTGGGACAAAATTACCGCTAATTTTACAAAAATAAGCAGTCTCGATTCCCGGGAATTATGTTCGAGACTCGAGAAATTACTAAATTGAAAATGCCAAAAAATATCTAAAATATTTTGGTTATTAGAATAAAAAACGTGATTATTAACACACTTTTTGTAAACTTTATTAGATATTTCTGATGATTTATACCACCTCACCTCAGAGCTCAGCCATATTATTCTGAAATATATGCAACATCAATTATATTTTATATTCTTTCCGATATTTCTTGCCACATTCAAATATAATATAACACTAAATACACTGAATCAACCCATTAGTTTAAAGTTTAAGCAAGTTGTCGAGGTTATATTGACTAGAAAAATGCAACTGTCGCAACAGGCAACGTACAAGTTACAAGTGCAAACCGATTGGAACGTTTCAATCGTTTCCATGAAATGTTTTCAACACAATACCCAATTCCTTTTCAGAAAAAAGTGTACGAATTCAACACGAATTAAAGATTGTTAAACTATATAAGATATTTACAGCTTTTATAAGAAAAAATCAGGTACACATTTATTAAATACTAGCTAATGTACTCGTCGTTGACGGGAATATAAAGATAAATTTTATATCGTTTTTTATAAGCAGTTACAATTGTTATTGAATGGATTGAATCAGAGTCCGGTTGAGAGAATCGGTTGACTAAACATCGTGCGATGTACGACCGACCCATTAACTTTAATACTCACCAACCCACTTACCAATTCACCCACAATCCACCCACCTACCGGTCCACCCACCCATCTGCCCTCCCTCCGATAAACCCACATACTGACCCACTCACCTACCAACTCACTCACCCACCAACCAACCCACCCACTCACCAACCTACCTACTGACCAACCTGCAGACTAACTCACCGACCCACCCATCAACCTACCCACCGACTCACTAACTGATACAGCTGTCGATCCACCCACTGTAGCACCCACCGACCCATGCTGGGAGTAAAGTATGTGGCTGTGGCTAGACGCTTCAAATCTCGAAAATTGTTATAACTTTGTGTTTAGACCTCTTATCAATATAATTTAAAGCCTAAATTTTAAGTCAAGGTTAGTTAGATGTACTGTAAAATTTGTGATGCTCTATTATTGGCCTATTTAGAGTCAACAATGTATGAAACGGAATATCATAAAACGGAGTGAGTTTCAGCTATGTGTAATGTAGATACATTTATTTTAGTTTACTTGACATAAGTAAATATCTAGACGAGTTGAGTTTTTTTGTACACTTTATTATTTTTTACAAATGCTTTTAATTTTATAAATAAAATTAAGTTTTAATATATTATAGGATTCAAATTAACCGCCACAGAATTATTTTGGTCCAAAAAATCTATCGCCAGATAGAGAGCATGGCAACAGCAAATGTAATGAAGTTAGCTTTCTAGATTGATTTATATTTTAATTCATAAACCGCCATCTGCTATAACAAAACTGCAACTACTTTTTCATTAAAACTACTCAAACATTGATAACGTAGCGTCTAGAACTTCTATCAATATAATTAACGATGATAATAATAATAATCGATAAAGCCCATATTTAAGTCAAAAAATAATCTTAAAATAGTGTAAAAATTTCAAAGCCCTATCATTAGCGACTGAAACAACCTCCTATAAAATGTCTAGGTCAATCTAGAACATATAGACACGCAGACAGACGGACAGAAATTTTTCTAATGGTGGATTTGGTGTCTCCAATGTTTAAAAATATTATAAAACGGGGTAATTTTAAGCATTGTACAAAAAAAACCTTTATTTTATTTATATAGATATAGATAAGTATCAGATTTATTTTTATACATCCGTCAAAGATGCCCACGTTAGCAAATAAATAATTTTAAAAAAATTGCTGAGCGAAGGACCTTAACCACAAACCCATCAAACACGCTACTACCTACGCTACGGACGGCGCTAACGTAGGTTTTGCTATCGCTGCATATAATGTATAACAGATGAACCATGTCTAATTTTGGGTAGTTGTAGATATTTAATGGAAAAACTGTCTTTGCCATAATTAAGTTTATGTAACAAAATACAACAACAAAATAATTATAAAATAGTGTTTGGTTTTATAAAAAATAATATTTTATTTTATAAACCGCCACCTGTTGATCAAAACTACAACTTCTTGTTCTTTAAAACTACACAAACCTTCATAGCTTTGAGTCAAAGCCTTTTATTGATATAATTTATAGCCTAGTTTTTAAGTCAAGGTTAGTTATAAGTACTGTAAGCCTTCTATTGATATAATTTATAGCCTAGTTTTTAAGTCAAGGTTAGTTATAAGTACTGTAAAAATTTCAAAGCTCTATCATTAGCAATAACTAAGCCAACCTCCTACAAAATATCCAGGAGATACCGACAGACATACAGAAATTTTCTGATGGTGGATTTGGTGTCTCCAATATATAAAACGAATAAATATCAAAATACAAGATAATTTTAAGCAATGTACAGACAAAGCCTATATTTTATTTATATAGATAAATTGTATAATAAACCCATGATGTTTTAACTTTATTGGGGATTGAGTACTTATTTAGTTAACGGATTAGAGCATTACTAAACCGCATAAGGGCTATTAAAATGTTACCTAAATAATATAAAAACAGTATTAAGATTATTCCTACATCTTCTTGGTGATATACTGTATTCATTTCTGTTTATAATCTGTTTAGTTACCCATTTACAGTACAGGTGTAAAATATAAAAAAATATTAAGTACGCATTTATTAGAGGTGGTCAGGGGCGGCGCAAAGCAATTTTGTGACCTAAGTAAAATAATTGTGTACCTTCATTACATGAAATCGGAAATGTGTGGTGTAGAATTATTATGCAAACAATACAAGAATGCTAAAGTTTATTATAAAGTTCTAAACGTAAAAATTTATTGATTGTATGGCCATGTCCAACATAGTATAGCAAATTCCGACTTTATAGACCTGCTTCAGATTATGAAGTGCTTTGTCTAGACTTCATGCTGAAACTGCCGATTCTCTCGCCTTCTGCGAAATTCTGTGTCAAAATTTGGCTCTGTTTCTATCAATCTTACTTTTCCATCTTATTTAAGGTTTAAGTGTATAATTTAAAATTTGTTTAGATAAAACTTGCCAGCAAAAAGTCAAGAATTTGTTAAACTAAAGTAAAAAAATTAATTGCATCAACTTTGTTTTCGTTTTATTTTCATATTGCTGCCACTATTGTATTGCTAGCTAGGAATGTTGTCAATTGATAATTCAATTTTTGTTAGCTGTCCAATTATTTCCGTTTTTAAAAAAATCTTTTTGTAATTATTTCTCTTTCAGCTTTTTTAAACTGGAAGAAATTACAGTTCTTCCATGTGGACTTGCGGGCTATCCACAATAGTGGATTAATATTTAGCCTGCACAACTCACTACTAGTCAAGATTGTCAGAAACAAACTAGAAGAACAAACGCAAAACTTACATAATTTTTGTTTTAAATTCTAGTAGTAGGTGTAGATTGAGAATATGTCACTTGCGCCCCTTTATGTGAGTCATAGGTGGCTGCTAGTGGCGATTTTCCTTTTTTATACAAATCATATTTTATTATGTTAATTGTTTTGTATTTATTTAATTTAAAAATGTTTTTTTTCTTTTTTTAAATTAATTCTTCACACTAACACTCCATTAACAACGTAAACATTATGAATGACCATCAGTAAAACATCTGTTTTTCGTTTTAATAAATATATATATATATATATA
>JARJEC010042201.1:0-11784 GCA_030264575.1 Tachinus sp. AB-2021 | reverse complement strand
CTTATCAGAATTCATCTAGCATTTTTAGTTTCCAAGATAGCCTATGGTGACGTTTAATTTGGCCACCTTGTACAATAAATTATCTCAACTCAAAAACAAGTAAAAACCCAAAAGTAACGATTTTTGCTTAGAGTACTTAGAAAGTATTTAAAAGAGTTTTGGACAATCGTTTTGATATTAATTTCAAAAATTCTGGAATAACTGTTTAACCGAATAAAAAACTGCTTCACTGCCCTAAAAATACAAGCAAAGTAGATTTTCAATCCCCTTAGTGTAAACAGTTGAAAGTTCGTCTACGATGCTAAGGGTTTCGGGTTTGATTCCCGGGTAAGCCATGGTTGTTTAGTGCTCGTTTATATTAATTTTATTCTAATAATAGAACAAAACATGCAATGGCTTAATGGTCTATGTTATCGTGGTAAAAAACCGATCATGTTGAAAATTGGTGACAAAAAAATGTTGGTCCGCTGTTTCGTAAAAATCAAGTAACATCCGCCGTTCTTCATTCGAAACCAGTTAGATTTTTAAACCTTAAACTTTATCAAAATTAGTTCGAAAATGTTTTATATATCTTTCTGCAAATATAATGAGTGAACCAGTCAGTTTTAAGTGAAGGTCAACGTCGCGCGCGTTGCACCATACTATGTTTAGTTGAACTGTATTGGTTTTATTAAGTTTTGGGACGTGTATTCTAAATAAAGTAAAGAGTTGAAAACTCCCTAGATATCTAAGGATTTTCTAGAGCATATAAGGATTTTGGTCTACAGAAATATAAAATAAACGAAAATAATAATGAAACTTTTAAATTTCAAAATAAAAATTGATATTTGTTATGAATATTGTTTAAATTTTTGATCCACGGAAATATAAAATAGCAAATCAAAATAAACGAAAATAATAATGAAACTTATAAATTTCAAAATAAAAATTGATATTTGTTATGGATATTGTTTAAATTTCAATAAAATTTAATTACAATAAAGAATTAGTAATGCATTGTATGTATATTTTTTAACTCATCGTAAACTCAAATATTTAAATTTTATTAAATTAAATTAATATTGTATTTGATAAGATATTTTAGTTGCTATTAAGCCGAGTATAAATTCAGTAATAATACATTTAGTTAATCTAAACCTAACTTTAAATTTTGCATAATTGAACTCTTGAAAATGATTTGGTCTTGCTTGATTAACCTGTGGCTTTCCGTGACTTGGCATTCGGTTAAACTAATCCTATTACTATAATCCTCATCATAGGTGAGGTGATCAAAGTAGATTTCTGGCATTATGTAAACTATATAAAAAATTACCTTTTCAATTAACAAACCAAGTTTTGTGCATTTAATAATAAAATTAGTGTGCACTTAGTAATTATAAAATTGGAGAAATATCTATATATGGAGACATTGAATTAAGTGTGGTGCATTTAATAACAAAAGTAGTGTGCACTTGTAATTATAAAATTGGAGAAATATCTATATATGGAGACATTGAATTAAGTGTGGTTAAATGGATCAAAGAGTGAACGATTTTGGACAAAAAGAGATAGAGTGGCTCATCAGTCCCATTCTGTTTGCAGCGTATATTTATGATGCATATACTGAAGATGTAATAGATTCGGCATTGTATTCGGCATAGTGCACTACAAAAAGAGATTTAGATATCGGGATAATATGCTTTTAAGAATAACAATTTAAATTGACTTTATAAAATCACTCTGTCAACAGTTATTATCTAATAGAGCCATATGCATATTATATCAAATATTCGATTTTTTGCCACCTTACCACCTATATATATATATATATATATATATACAAGAAGTAGTAGATATATTGGGTAGGTGAGCAATAAATTTAGGTTACCTATCCAATATATCTTGCAAAAAAATCGATTATTTGTTAATATGCATATGGCTTAATTTGATAATAACTGTTGACAGTTTGTTTTTGTAAGCCCCGCTTTTACAAACGTCCGATACAGCGCGTATAGCGTTATTCCAAGGATAAACCACGAAAATGGATTTTATAATAGATGGATAGACGCCATTTAAAATAAAGCTTGGATAACTTATACCATCGTGGACAGGTCAAATAACTCGTAAGAAACACTCGCGTCTTATTGGTTCATTCGAAACGTCACAACATAATTGTAAAAAATGAATACAAACATTAATTCTTTGTTATCAATGAAAATTGCAAGTACCTTAAGGGAAGAGGTACATATTGGATCCAAGGTTCAAGCATCAATATTGTGCAAGGTAATCGATGAAAAAAAATTGTGCACACATTCATAAACACTAAACTTTTAGTAAATTCCACAACAAATTGACAGATAAAATGGAATACTTTGTGACATTTGACCGAAAACTATTACCAACCTAATATTTTTTGGTTTAAACAAGGAATAGTTATTCGTCGTTTGTAAAACCGAAAAAGGGTATAAGTCGTCTTATACATTTATACGTAGGATAGTAATTCTCCGATTTATCCGACATTTTTAAAAGCGGGCCTAAGTTGGGTTATATTTGACCGCGTACTTAACTATTGTGGCCGCCGGCGGCCCTTCAAGTTGACTGAGTGTTAAACTGGTTTAATGAAATGGAGCAACGCACATTTTGCGTTGAACTTGATCAGGAGATAATCCCGAGTTTAATTTGAATGGTGCAACTGACATTAAATAAGATAGGAAAATTTCAGATTTTATTGATTTTTATATTTCAATAACCGATCTAAAAGAAGTATGTGAATGAATCGACCAAAACGGTTATTGTTTTTTTCAACTAAATCACATCACAAATGAGCAGAAACAGTTGATTTTTTCAAACACCAAGAAAACTGGGAGACCTACAGTGCCTGAACCCTAATAATATACTGAATGTTTTTATTTACTCTGACAACTAGCATTCTGGTGCTTACCGCCTAGTACCACACCTGCCCTAGAGGTGTAGTAATTATAGTAACTTTTCATAAACATGCTTCTTGGGCTGCATATTCTTGAAAACAATTTACAATATTTTTCAGATCGTAAAATACGTCGGTTGACATGAATGTGTAATTAGAGTAATCATTAAAAATTTGGAAAATGCACCACCCATATTGGAGTGGGGCAGACGGATAATAAATCAATAAGTTCTTCACATTAAGAAATATTAAATTTTCCTTACGAACGAACACATTCTTTAATCCAAATATTTCGAGGTAAGGGTGTCAGATTTTTATCTTCACCCTATATAAACTAAATAAAAAACTGAAAGTTTGCAGATAGGACATCTCCTTCTGCACTAATCTGCTCTAATAGTATAAAGTAAAATTTACAACTCTCTGAGTGTATTACTACAATTATCGCATTCTTCGTGCCCATAGAAAATTTCTTTTGCCGCGTAGGCACTTTAAATACAATAATTTAATATGTATGATAAAGATCTGGGCAAACGTTTTATGTAGGAATTAATTAATATACAGTTGCTCCATTCACTTTCAGAACCTTATGCGTGAATGAAATATTAAATATTTATTGTTTATTAAATATTATGAATATTAAAAATCGATGCAATAAAATGTTGAAAAATAATTATAATTTAAATCAAAGATTGATGAATTAAATCAATTAATAAAACAATCTGAATCCATTAATTAGAGATGATATATAGTGATTTCAATTGGTAATCTCATGAATGATTTAATCTATAGCGTAATGTGTTGGTGAACGCGAATGTTTATGTTTCGACGTCACATCGGATAAACATGGGCGAGACCGCTATGTGTTAATCCGCAATGTTACATAATTTAGTATAATTCGCTGACCTTGCGCCCAGACGGTTTTGTTCTAACACATTACCGCCCACGCGACTAAAGAAAAAAAAGTTAAAATAATAGTCATTAGCATTAGTAATGTTGCGATATGATACCGCGATTGAATTTACAACACCATATAAAATGAAGGAAAATGATATTGAATTAAAATTTCCAGTTTACTGATCCGTATAATTATGACTTGATGTTTGTTTGTTGGAGCAGAAACAAAGTTTTACTCATTCCACACCCGCGCTTTAATTTAATATAAAATAAGAACGGGTAGGTATTATAATTTCCACATTATAAATTGAATAAAAAATAAAATATTACCAAAATATTACTGTTTAAAACTCACCTGAGGCTTTGGAAGTTGTGCGGTAGGTGCCCTAACCCGTTTATCCAGAAGCAAATCACTGGGGCACCTTTCAAAAATGAGAACCCTTTCCGCGACGGAACCTCTAGTAAGGAACGGCCTTACCGGATTTGCCGCTGTCTGTCGTAGATGTTGTTTCTGGGTCGTCGTCAATTCCGGATGCGGAACTTGCTGTTCCGGCCTCCTAGTATTTCGGACGCCCCATTTTGTAGCAATTTCATTTTTTGTGTGCGGCTGTTCCTCGTTGAGAATGTCGCCGTTTTTGAGCGCAGCAAGCAGTCTCTTTTCCTCTAAAGCGACCTCATCGATATATGACAATGAATTAGGTTTGGTAGCATTAACATTAGCATTAGTCGGCCGAACTTCGGAAACAGTCTTTTTCACATTTTCCGTTGTGATCACGCGATTTTTCAACGGCCACGATTGAAGGGATGTATTCTCACCTGGAAGCGTCATTTCTATTGTATCACCGAGGCGTGGTTTCGGGGAGATTTGGGGTTTCTGACCTATTGCCGGCTTCACCACCGCTACGCTCTGAAAATTAAATCATTGACTAGTTAATTAATACGCACGTAAAGTGAGCATGAAATGTAAACTTTAATTAGTTATGTATAAATTACATATTATATATTGTAATAACATAAAAGCCATTCCGCCTTTCTTTTAAACACACAATGAGTATGCCAACTTTTCAGGAGAACAAACACAGAAATGGGCTTCAATTTTTTTACGGATGGATTCACTATTAGGGTAAATATTTTTCTACAAGTGGTCCAAAAAGTAAATACGCAAAAATTTCCATTATTAAAACATGTGCATATTTATTTTATTCCGCGTTTTAAATATTCTCCAGCCTACTTGGATATTTGAAAATGAATAAATTTACATAAAACCGCGTACCATACACATATACAGTATTTTAAGTGCCAATTTTCACGAATTTATTGCATTCTTATGCCATTCCTGCGAGTCGTAAATTATAATAATACAAAGCATTCACATCTCCATGCAACCCCATTTTATCTATCTTCTTCCTTCCTTCTGTATTTCGCAAGCACAAGCTTTTTTACTTTACGTTCTTAAATATACATTCCTATTATGTAGGCATTATTCAAAAATTCAACTTCCCGCTGGATGCTGCGTTTTAGGAGTATCGTGTATCAAATGCCGAAGTAAAACTCCATTATTGTTTTAAACTAAAATTTTTAATTTATAATATCCGATGTTTGTCAAAATGTGTACTTGGATTCGATTATTGTGCAAAAATTTCGAAGTGAAGTGCCCGGATAGATTATCACATTTTCTCGTTTTTTCCTTAAATCGTTAAAAAAGAAATAAAAGCTTATTTTTTGTTGATATAATTAAAATATATCATCTTTCTAATAAAAAAATTATTCAAAAATATAAAAAAATATATAATATTTTTTCTTTAATATATATATTATTAGGCACTACGAAAAAACCACCAAGAAAGTATGAGCAAAAACTGGATGAAATTACGCTAAATTGCGTTTAAATGAAAATCCCAAACTGAAAATTAAAAAAATTTATCGAAATGAATTGAATGGTGAATAAAGTGTAGGAGTATGGCAGCTCTGATAAGATTATAGACATATTGAAAAAAATAGTGAATAAAATATGGTATAGTGAGTTTCCCAAAGAATGGAAAGTAGGTCTTGTATGTAAAGTATATATAAAAAAGAAAGACAACAAATATGGAAAACTACAATCCCTATTATATGAACAAGATATACAAGATCTAAGCAATGATATTGAAAGAATAAATGAGAAATTAGAAATTAAAGAGATACTGCCCGATAGCCAAGCAAAATTTAAGGAAAGGTAGTGGTCAAATAGACAATGTGTACATACTAAACCATATAGTTGTTAAAGAGATAGCAAAACTGTATGCATTGTGTTTGGTAGTCAGCTTTTGATGGAGTAGATAGAAAAGTGAAAATTTATTAGTTAAGGTAGAAGAGGTGTATGATGAGACGGTATGCAGAGTAAGAGTGAATAGAGAAATGAGTTATCAGTTGTGGACAACAGAAGGGGGTCAGACAGAGATGTCCACTTAGATCTACGTTATTTACAGCTCATGTAATAGATGTATAAAAATAATATAAATAGCAGGGGTAGTGATAGTGATATAGAAAGTGCATGCGCTCATATTCGCAGATAATATTGTGATTGGGGTAAAACAAAAATTATATAAGAGATAAAGGAACAAAGAGTGAAAATAAGAGCAAATTGCAAATTAAGGAGGTTAGAACCTGTAAGTATTTAAGTTACGTGATTAGCATAAATATAATGGAGAGAATAAAATAAATATATAAATGAATTAGTAAGAAAGACAAATAAAATAGCAGGATACAAGGATGTTTGTGGATATGACAATAAATGAGATGATTTTTGCTTGTTATAAAAAGTTGTAGGAATTAACAAGAAAAACTGAAAAGGACTAAATAGTAATATGGGTATTATATGCCAGCACACATATATATATATATATATATATATATATATATATATTGTATTAGAAAATTTAAATATACACAAAATCAGGATCGAAGCAGGAAAAAAAAGCAGTAAAATATGAAGGAAGAATACGAAGTAGGAGTTAATGTGGTCTTATACGAGTGATAAGATTATATAGTCAAATAAGAATAAAGAAGACTATTAAAACATAATAGGTTATGTAAATCAGAAAATAGTAAGAATGCGGAGACAAGGAAGAGTCTAGATATGAAAGTGAAGGACATAGACAGACAAGAAAAAAGAAAAAGTGGACAATTTTAAATACGATGACAAATTTATAGAAATCATGGAAATAGATAGGGCTGTATATTTAACAGAAACAAAATGAAACAAAAAACAAAAAAATATTGGTGAAAACGAAGAAAGAGTGAGCAAGTATTGGTTGGATGAATGCACAAAAACGTGTACGTTAAGAATGCAAAGAACTACAGCGGAAGAAGTAGGTAGACATGACATTTTGATATTAAGTAAATATAATTAGAATGCTTGGAAAATGTTAAAAAAAACAACGGAAAAAAGAACTGGGATGTGAAAATAACTTATAATTGTATGGTCGTCTTTGCCGAGAAGTGAGTATGATTCATCGACCAAAAACGTAATTTCTTTCTCACTCTTCGTCACGTCATTTCTTTCTCACATTTAGATTAAGGACGCGTTTCAGTATGACAAGTTGCATAACCTTAAACATTTTTTCTTTAACAATTATCTCTTAAAAAAATTATAATAAACAAAACTATTTAAAAAATTTGTGAAGAATGGTTTAAAGAAAATATATTTTCGATTGCAATTATTAATTAATAAACGAGAAAAATGAGAAAAACTTCAAGCGCCTCTAAAAATGATAGCTACACAATCTTATCTGAAAATGATTTTGCCGTTTACAAAATTCAAACAAAATAAGTAGTTTCCGAAGAGTAGCAGGTTCTCTTTTATTGATTAAACATTTTAATTGACAATGCTACTTGTTTAAACAAGTATTTTTCATCATTTAGTAAAATAATTTTTCTGATTAATGTTTTATTTTCGGAGAAAATTTGCAAAAATTTAGGCAACTTGTCATACTGAAACGGACTTTTAAGCATGCGAACAAACATAGAAGACGCAATTCTTAGTTCGAAAAAAAAACGATGAGTCATACTCACCTCTCATGGAGACGACAATATTAGTGTTAATAAATTGTATATTAAAACCAAAGACAAAAAATTAAAAATTAATTATTAAATAAGATCTTGCAAGAAATGCATCAAATATCTAAATCTGTATTATTTTCAACAACCCTGTATCAAATATTTAAATTTATCCCAGTATTTTTAACAACACTGTATACAAGATATAAAATCGGAAATTTTTGCAATAAATTCTTTAAATATCTATATATTAATACGTGAAGAAGAAACTTTGAACATATTTTTAAGCACATTGTGCGTGCGGAGGAGTGTGGAATTTGGCATAGTTTAAGTTCATATGGAGAAGGAGCGCAAAATGATAAAATTGATGGGTTTCGTTAGGATAAGTTGGGTTAGGTTAGATTATGTGCTGACAAGGCTCGTCCCAAACATTGATGATCCTAAACAAGATATAAAAGTATTATATTGCGTGTTTAACTCCATAGTATTATATGTAGCTCCGACATGGAACGATTGGAAGTTCGCGAAGTACAGAGAGATCCTGGCAAGAACGCAAAGAAAAGTGCCCATAAGAGTAGCTAGAGCCTATAGAACGACCTCCACCAGAACGCTCCTAGTAATTGCAGGTACGGTCCACCTGCATCTACTGGCACAAGAAAACTAGAAAGAACACATGATGCCAATACCACCAGTTACCAAAAAAGGCCAGAGGTAGAAAGAATGGAATATGAAGTGCCTCATACCGAATATAGCCTCACGAATAGGCAGGAAATACGTTCATACGGAATACAGCCTAGCCTAACGGGACAAGAGTGCTTTTCCAGCTACCTCGTTAGATTCAACCTAAAGGAAGATGACAAGTGCACATACTGCGGTCAAATGGTAAAGAGCATATAGTGAAAAGTTGCGACTGATAGCACCAAGAACGGGAAAAATGAGGAACGTGGTCGAAATCGAGATAACGCCCAAAAACATAATCGACTTAACGCTACAGGAGGACTCAAACTGGAAATGTATAGCAACAGGAATCTACAACATTATACATACAACGCGTATAGATATGAAATAATAAACTGGACCCTAGGGAAGTAATACCGTAATGGTGATCTCTCTAGGGCTCATGTGGATAAGAGAGAAGATTTTAGGCCATGGGAATAAACGTGCCTTAGCATTTTATACTCTTATAAGAAAAAGTTAGGTTAGGTTAAGGATATATTCTATGACAAAAAAACCTCAATAAAATTCAAGCTTAAAAATATTACGAAATATGGTCGAATTTCAACCATTAGTCTAACTAAATATGTCCATTATTTTGAACAAACCTGTATGAAATGTATAAAATCAAAGTAGTCTACAAGAAATTCACTAAATATCCTAAATAAGTCCAATATTTTGATAACCCTGTATAAAATATATAAAATCATAAATTCGGCAACGCAAGTGCAAGTGCATTTGCTTAATGACTTCCCGCCTCCTCTCAACAAATTGTTTCATCTTTTCGGACTCACTATCTCGTTATAAAAGTTTCAATTCGATAACTATTTCGGGTACCAAATTCTATGTTTAAGGGTGGTGGTAGTAGTAAGCATCGAATAGAATCTAAATTTGAATTTGAATTTGCGGTCGCGGTTTAAAAAGTAAAAGATAATTTGACTAATTGGTACCTTCTCGGTCAAAAGCAAGTTCTATAACGTTAAAATATACAAACACGTAATTTACAAAAAAAAAATCAAAAAGTTATTATGTGCATTGGCACGAAATTTTTATTGAATTACAAAATTAATAATTATTCTTTTTAAATTCCTCCGTGTTGCGATGCAAAGCATAAATATAGAATTTATTAAAAAGACTAAAATGCACTTTAAAGATACTTTTTTCTTATTTTAGCTAAACATGCATGCACAACGGCTTAAGTTGTTTTATTATATAGTTTAATTTTATATAATATAGTAATTTCCGGTTAAACTAGAACCGATATTATCAAAATAGTTTTTGGACACAGAGATGAATCCAATTATAACTTGCAATTTTTTAAAAAATATATAATACGGCGTTGAATTTAAGATTAGCTAGACTTTAAATAATTTGCATTTGCTAGAAGCGTGAAAAAGTTTAAATAATAATGTAATACGAACAGTATTGTTTAAATTAAGCCACTTTAATTTGCTTAACATTAGAAGTGAATTAAAAAACATACCTCTTAAATAAAATAAGTAATTTTACACTTTCAATTGTGCTTTCGTACAAACGTCTACGCTAAATTGTGAAATTATTTATGTAAAATTATTGAATATCGACCGGAATTCCCATCCCACCGAGCAAAAAAAAAATGACAAAAACTCTTCAAAATAATAAACATACAGATTACGTACAGAAATAATTTTATTTTGATTTAATAACTACGAGAATTATATTTATGTCATAGGCTAAATTATTTTAATACTAGATGTTTGTAAAAATATAAACGAGTGAAAAGTTTCCAGTTTAATGATATAAAATGTTTCTTTTTTAATTCAGAAAATATTTAATTATTTCTATGAAAACATAGTTTAAAATCCCCGTGCAATTAGTTTGAAAAGATGTTTGAGCATTTTTTCGTTTTGCTAAATTTCAATATTTTTTGCAATATTTTTTTGTATTCTTTTTGCAGAATATTAATTAGATGATAAAAAAATAGTGGATGAGTTCTAGGAAACGGATGTTTTTCAAATAAACAATGGTTTTTACAAAATAAACAATGTTTTGTTGATTCTAAAAGATATAAAAGTACATAAATATTCAGGGTCTGGAAAGACTATAGATAAAAAAACGATTCATATCAAAGTTTCATTATTTTTAATGATTTTTGTCAAAAAGAACTGTTTATAATAATAATTATTTATTAGTTTTTTGACCCATTAGGTATCACATTGTCATTACATATTATATTACATTAAAATGAAAATGAAAATTAGTCATATAATGATACAGATTATTTAAAAAATTCATATAAAAAAAAAAAAAAAAACTATAAAACAATAAAACATACATAAAATATATACAAGACCCAATGTTTTGCCCTTGTAGTATTACACATCCTCTATCGTGTATCCGCTAAAATATTCTTCTATTGAGTAATATGGGTTTCTATACCGCTGTTTTAACTTCTGTTTAGTTTGATTTGTCTTTATTGATATTGGTAGTTTGTTGAAGATTTTAATACCCATATAATTGGTACTTCCTTCTAAAAGATTTGTATTGTTGTGAGGAATACTGAGAGCGGAGGCTCTTCGTGTGCTAATATTGTTGAAGTCAAAGTTTGTTGTGAATTTGTTTTTATTGTCAAACATGAAGACGGCTACGTTGTATATGTACAGAGAAAAAATTATCATAATTTGCAATTTTCTTAAGGCTCGACGTGCCGCGTCTAAAATTCAGGCTTTTTTGACTCTCGGGGCTCAAACGATTGTGTATTTATTAATTAAAATTAAGAAAATTGGTTTCGTATACATATGAATAAAGGTTTAAACTATTCTGCTATCGAATTAGTTTTTTTAGTCATAATCTTTTCCTAGCAATTGACATTTAAAAAAAACATATTTTATATTGATGTTTAGGCACAAACAAAAGTATTTGTTAAACAAATAATCAAAAACCTGTGTTGTTCTTTCCTAAACAATTCTCAGTAAACTAATATGAAAATTATTAAAATACAAAGCCACAATCATTTGAGAGCTACACCACATCAATTTGTTGTGCTTTTACTACTGTAAAGTATTGCCATCTGTATGAATTGCGTACAGAGCGTGTCCTAAAACACTTCGGGAATATTTAAATCTTATTATGCACTATCTCTGATAGCAATATAACTTATTATATCTACAATTCTAACTGACACTGACTGCTATTCATCAGGTGGGTTTGTTTGCCCCATTTCAACCTCTCAAAAGCGCTATCTATAAAATCTA
>JARJEC010042196.1:0-27831 GCA_030264575.1 Tachinus sp. AB-2021 | reverse complement strand
CATATGCTTGCCAAAGTGAACTGTGCATTGCATGTTGAATGCTTCGCATTCACACAGCAGATGCTATGCATGTGCTTGTTAAGACCTCAGTGTCCGGTAATCAATCCTGTGAGCCTTCGCAGTTTGGTTCGACTGATTTGCGGTACTTCCTTTGAGTATTTCAGAATGCGGATTCTGGTCTAATAAATTTCCCAGTTGTTCCCTTTTTGGCTAGATGGTCGGCCTTAAGTTTCCCTTCTTTGCCTTGGTCTTTCGGTGTCCACACCAGGCGTACTCTGTAGTTTATAGCCAGTGGCTCCAACCTATCTATGCAATCCAAGACCAGTTTGGATTTTATTACTGGCGATCGAAACGCCTGTAATACTACTTGGCTGTCGGAAATGATGGTAATCGGTGTGTTGAATTGAACTCTCGACTCCATCATGTGCCTGGAACACCACTCAATGGTGGCCACTTCCGCTTAGAAAACTGAAGCATATTTCCCCAGGGATAGCGTAAATAGTTTCTTCCGGTATTTGCCTTCATATATTCCAGCTTTGGTGCGATTTTTGTTTTTGGCCCCATCATTGTACCAGCTGTTTCCTTACCCTGCGCCCAGATAGTTTTACTAATGGTTAGCAT
The DNA here is from genome assembly GCA_030264575.1 of Tachinus sp. AB-2021. Classification (NCBI taxonomy): domain Eukaryota; kingdom Metazoa; phylum Arthropoda; class Insecta; order Coleoptera; family Staphylinidae; genus Tachinus; species Tachinus sp. AB-2021. Next base: position 27,210 of record JARJEC010042196.1, on the reverse strand, counting down.
ATGGAAATGTTTTGCAATAATTCAAATCAACTCTCAATATTCTTATATTCTAAACTTTTTGACATTCCGCAATCATTTTGTGACACAACAAATATTTTGCACATATTTTGTAATATTTTTTCCTATTATGAAAATTTTATTGTTACACCTATTACAAACATTTAGTGATATTTGTTGGCATTAAATATCGAAAACACTTTGTACATATGCAGTGTGAAAGTCATCAAATTTAAAATTATAAAACACAATGAGCGACTGTTTCACGTCTTGATACAATTTCGCACATTCACAACTAATATTAATAATTGATGTAAGATGTTATAGACTTATTTCGAAGTACGAACCTTTCTGTTACTTGCAATAACCTAGTTAGGAAATAACTTGCATTATCTTTTAAACAAATGCATGAAAGAAAATTAAAGAAGGATTAAAGTTAGCAATCAGTCTTAGAAATAACATGCATGACATCAAAAATATGAGTGGGCAAGAGTGTGTCTTATCCAAAGCTGGATGCTTGTCAACCAATTCTTATAATTATAAGCATGGTTAAAATTCCAGAAGGAAAAACATAATATAAAAAATATTTCAAATGCTGTTCAGGTACATAAAAAACCGTAACTGGAGGAATCATTAACAAACCAAGATACGTAAATATTTCAAATATATCTAAAACTATCTTTACTGTTAAGTGATATATTGCAATACAAATTTCGTTAATGAACTAAATATCAAAGATCGCCAAATAAAGTTTTCAAAAAGTGAAAGACGAATAAAAAATGATTCTTTAAAAAAATATATACTATATAGACTATAGATTTGAACAAAACGTCTATAGCAATTAAGTAGTTTAAAAAACAAAAATTTCTACTAATTCTAATTGCTGCCACTAAATAACTTACAAATTTGAAGTCCGCTTTAGGGCTAGTACAACTCGGGCTTCGGCGTTGCGTTTAACGCGCGTTACTAACGTGTTAATAACGTGCACACAGCGCAATTATGGGCTTTCGATAAGCCTTTGTAGTAAAGCGCGGTTTAGTACAAACATGTAACGCGATAATATTTACAGCAGCATGGCGGTGCATGTATGAGACTAACGCGCGTTCTAACAAAAATCTGAGGAAGCGCCTTTTATAAAAAACGCGCGTTTGAGTGTGTACTGCTATACGAAACTCTCGGTCAATAGAGCGCGCAACTAAAAAGCGCGGGATTCAAAACGCCTAGAATGTATGTCTTACACGTTCAATAAGTATTGGCATTATTGTTAAAAAATAAAATCGAGCGACTGTCTGCCGCATTTATTTTTGATGAAATACATTTTGTTTATAAAATTTTCATTAAAATGAGAAAAAAATGTGTAATCATAAACAAATCTTTTTAAATTAAATTGTGTGATATTGAAAAAAATAAATTTAAGAAACTGGGTATTGTAATATACCAAACTATAACCTAGCCAAAGTTTGTGCAAACGTCAATAAATTAACAAAAAGTAGTTATTAGTTAGTTAATCAGTTTTCATTATCACCGCCAACAACATTAGCAACATTCTTTAAGACATGATTTTTTGTCATATTTATATTCTAATCGTAAAAAGCTTTCAATAGTTGATAATTCGGCAAATACATCGCTCGATTATGCAATTATGCGCATCATAAAATTTTAATGTGTTTTATAAGTTTTGATAATAAATTTTATGAACACTTCATTATGATTTGCTCAAATAAAAAAGAATCTTTATAGGAAGTTAACAGTTTAGAAACGAAGAACATTTTTATTGCTAAATATGCTGTATATATTGTTTGAAATAAATTAACATATTTGCAAAATGTTCGAAATGTGTTTGATAAATGATACAAAACTTTTTCGAAAATTGTGTAAAAATTATTTGTTATTATTATGTACTAAGAAAAAGGTTTTAAAAGAAAAATTTGCAAAAATGGAAAATTTTGCTTTGATTATTTTACAATTGTTACAAAATTAATATTATTTAATGATCTAATGATAAGGAAATAAAATATTTGCAAAATGTATGTAATGTTTTCAAAATAAATATTTAAAAATTAAATTAATTCAATTTTATTTTCAATTAAAATACAAAAGATTTTTGTATCTAAAAGTAATAAAATGTATTTATTTTAGTTTAGTTTAGTTATTTTGCCGAATCAATTTTTTGGCAAAACCGGATAGAGCATCCATCATGAAAAATAAAACCCTAGCTGGTTCCGGGTTTTATTTTTGATTATCCATAAAAACCGTAGTAAATAGGTAAAAATATTAACGTGTGTGAAGTAGTAGCCCACTATAGTAGAAACTAAACAGGAACCACACCAATAAACTATTCCTAAACAGTCGCACTGTAAATAATGTTGATACAAAAATTAGCATTTTCTTATATGTTATTAAAATGTTACTATTATATAATATTAATTAATATATACCAATAAAACATATAATTTAAAAAAATAAACTTGACTTGCTTATTTGACTTAACACAGTTTGAACTAGCCTTAAGATTTTTCTTAAATCAAAATATTTTTTTGTTGACAAACATGCCATATGTCAAATTTTTTTTAAATCAAACGTTTTTCTCCTTCGAAAATTTTTTTGCCCTTGTGTAATCAAGTCTCAAGGCCAAAATATATAGTTTTAATAATACATAACTGAATATAATATAATCCTATAATGTTTAGAAAACCTCTCGCTGTTTAAAGCCATGTTGTATGTTCCATTTAAACAATTATGTTGAGAATTATATCTTTCCTCCTACAAGCACAATTTTGAAAAAAATTAGTTTTAGAAACTTTATGCTACTGCAAACTTAAAATGTATTAAATATTTGTTGAATAAAAACATATTTGCAAGAATCCATAATGTACCACGTGATTTTAGATTTTATTTGCTACTAATTTAATAGAAATAGTGATGCAGTTTTATTGTATTCTTGGTTTTATCCATTGTAAAACTGTTGCTTAAAATTTTCACAACAAAAATAAATTTTATCTGTCGCCATGAAATTTTCAGTTTTCTTACTTCTAGAGTCAAGTGCGATGGACCGAGCAATAAAAAACGAACCTCCTCGAAGCTTGTTTTATTAATAATTAATGGCACTTCGAAAGGAGTCTTAAATTTTATGAGTCATCGCAAATATTAAATTTTTACAGCTTTATGAATCCAACTTTTTAATTTAACCGCGTAGCATTGTGGAATATACATAAAATAAGAATAATAAGATGCAAGTGCAGTTTTATATTTTGGGACATTTTGATAATAACTAAATAAATTTTATTAAATGGACATTTTTTACTATTATTAAATCACTTATCCGTGTTCCTGTTTAAAGTGCTTTTAGTTGAAATAATATGAAAAACGTTTTAGTATATTTTGGTTGAATCTATATTAATAAAATGTGTCAGAAAAACTTTTCCTTGAATTGAAAGATTAATCATCCTTTTCATAAAAAAGAAAACATTATATTCCATTGAATTTAAATTATTTAATATACGCCGTATATCCATAAACCAATATGTAAAGGGATGGCGCAAACATGCACGGTTCTCATAATTCAATTTTGTTGAAAAGTTTTTTGTGTGCTCAGCTGGTATTGTTTTGTCCGAAATGTGACACACTTTCCACCCCATCTCAGTCACACATATGCAGAAACTTTTACAGGTTTTAATCCATTTCACTTTTTCAAAGGGCGTCCCTTCTCTGGTTTCCGTATCAATAAACGCGTGTCCGCAGACGAAAATTGCGGGCAAGGGTTACACAAAGTAACGACAAAACGACCCAAATTAAAGCGACCATTAATGTCTGCACTTGTATCATAATTCGTTCTGCACGCATTTAATGAAATTTTAAATGTTAATGTCGACATTTCAGCGCGTTTGTGGAACATTAAAAGTGGATAATATCGGAACCAGAAACAATAATCAATTATTTGTTAATACAAGTTAACCGAGAATGGGGTTCAATGGAATTTAATGGACAGAAAAGTCGGAGATATAAAAAATGAGAGAAATGCAAATTGTATAGCGGTCGATTAATAAACGAACTGACCGTGCTCCCTCATTATTGCGTCAGCCGAATTCCATTCATTGCTCGTTTTCACTAATAACCGCTGCAATTTGAAATTTCAACACAAACATTATCTGTCAAATTAATCTACTGCATCGTTATTATTTTTTATTTCGGCGTAATTACATTGTAATGCCATTCCGGTTCTATGTGTTCACGGTTTCTTCTGTGCAGCGGAACGGGGCAATATTTCAAAACGAGATTGGAATCCCTGTAAACGGTGAGATGAAAGTATGCAACATTACGCGACTGGATTTAATTCGTGATTAAAACCGTGTATTTGTTTTTTGCGCATAATAACTTCCGGATTTTACTGTTAGAATGGCAAGGTCAGCGACGAGTTTATTCTACATGTACACCGTACAATGCAGGTAAGAATTCTTTCACGACTTGAAAAAAAACTACATTCAATACACATATAAAAAATCAAGGTTGATAGCCATTTGCAATTCTTAAGAATAAAAAAATGTTCAAAAGTAGAAACGTATTTAGTGTAATAGATATAATAATACTAATCAGTTAAATATAATGGAAGTATATAGTTCCAAATATTCCCCCTCTATAATGCACGCACAGCTTATTATTTTGTTTAATGCTATTAAAAAGTGATTAATTTGAATATCATATAAATTTAAACGACAGTTAGCGTGTTGATATTTAATGCACTTCGATTTTTCGCTTCCTTTATTAATTACCCAATGTTTCGTGCCGTGTAGATTTTTCACAAATAAAATCTATTCGTTGGGAAAAATTTCATATTTAATCAGTTTATTTTTGTGTGTCGTGTCAAGGAGGTGGGTAACATTAAAATGCCATTTTTGATTAATTACCGCCCCCTCGTAACATTGATTAAATAAAAGCAGTGAATTATCCCTCATAGGGTGTATGTTTTCGAACAAAAACATTTTGGGAGCGATATAGTATTTAATCAACTGTAATTATGAACTTTCGACAGCTACAAGCTACTTTTAACATGAATATTGTTTTTAGATAGACAGGATATTTTATATTGATCAAATTTATCATCAATAATTAAGGTACAATGTAATTAATTAATTAATTTAATCCAAGTTTAATATATGCAGGAGTTATACATTATTCAAACAGATTTTCCTCTAATTTAAATATAAATCAAAGACAACATAGACTAGCCTAAGGGTAGGCGCACAGTTGTGGCTTACTATCGGCGCCGTCCAGCTGGTTTCTTAAAAATAGGGTTTCCAGAAGCTAAAAGTATTTTGTAATGTATGGAGGTGACAAAACAAATACGATTGTTGCTTATTATTGTTATAACAAAGATTGAGTTCATTATTAGCTATATCTAAATGATATTGGGTTTCTTATTATTGTGCATATTTTTATAATTGGGTTACTTCATTACAATTTTAATAATGTCCTTTATTAATTTAATATTTAAGTAAATTTAATATAATATATAATAATTAATATATTATGTTCTTTATAATATTTATAACACAATATGCATATTTTTATTATCAATTCCCTTAATTAGCTGCATAATTCAATATGATTGTATTAAACTTGAATGGAATGTTTACTTTGTCGTTGGAAAAAAGGCCTATTATTAAAGCGAGATTGTAAATTATTGTACTAACAACTAACAACAGATCTGTCAGACCCTCTTCCCGAACTGCTCAATTGTACGAGAGAAGCAGAAGAAAATGTTTTGAACATTCTTGCTGCGATTCGTAAGTTGAGACAAGTTTTGTTTGTCTACGCGCGAGTGCATTTAAATATATGGTAACTTTTAATAAAGCTTAGTGTAGATGGCCGATTTTGCCAGTTGCCGATGAAAATAAGCTTTCTATAAGTGCGCTAAGCAATGTTTTGATTATCTCATAAGATAGATACAGTTATGGCAACTCTATTTGTAAGAATCTTGCTTGTCGGCTCCGATAGTAAGCCGCAACTGTTCTCATACCCAAAGGTGGCAACAGGCTATATATATATATATATATATATATATATATATATATATATATATATATAAAATAACCAGCGCTGGTGCATATGTCTACTTACAATTTACAAGTTTTTAACATCCATACTACGCAAACTACAGCATTTTTTCTCCGTGAAAAATACTGTAGTTTACGTATTGATGGTGATGCGTAAACTCTTCTTTTTAACATTTTTTTAAATTTCAATATAAACTATAATGTGGCATTATGATAGATAGCATTGCTGATGCTGACCGGAGTATATTTATTAGCTAAATTCAAACAAAGCATAAGAAATTCACAAGCATGAGGTTTCATTAATACAAGTATTTAAACGTGTATAATTAACTATTATAAGCGGAATACTGGCTTTAAACATTAACATAGTGCTAATACATTGCACATATAATAAATTGAGAAGCATTAAATAGAAACATTTAATGAACAAAATAATGTTATTTGTACTACTTACCGGTATTGTTTTTCCAACAAAATGTTTTCAAGCAATAATTGTTATGTGCGCGGAAAAAAAACTAAAACGCCAGAATGGAAAAGCGGTAAATTTCGCATTTTTTTTAGCAGTCGTTCCAATTCATAAATCTGTTTTATATCTGGTCGTTGGAGTATTGCATGAATGGAAAATACAGAATAATTTCAATTTCGTTGGATTTATTTAGTTCTGTATCATCGACGGCTAAATTGCCGTTTAGGTTTTGACACTTGGAAAATAAACTTGAAACTATATACATATATATATATATATATATATATATATATATATATATATATATATATATCGTGGGCAATCGGTGTAGATGTTTTAATTGAATATGTGGTGGATGTGGATAACTCTTGCGGAGTTTGTTTGGTATAGGGAGCGGCAATAGAATGGAGCCTGGAAAACATGTCATAATTTGGATCTGTCAAATACAATTTATTAGGCATGCATCGTGAATTATTATAGAGTGTGTATGTATATAGCGTACATGCACAAACATACTCACTGGGCACAATAATGCGAAATATTTGCTCTGATTATTGACAGCATGTTGTATTTATTAGTAAAGCAGAAATTTACATTACGGAATATTTTGCATAGAACCGTTAAACTATTAGACGGTTATGCATCTATAATAAAACAGGCAATAATAGCGTGTTCATAAACGACATTCTTTGTTGTAATAAGAAGTTATTTAGAACGTGATTAGAGGTTTCATTGTGGAAAAGCTGTACTATTAAGGTTCAATAGCTGTGGCTTAATGTTTTAATATTTCATGACCTTTTCTGCATATTGAATCCGTGAAGAAATAAAAACAAATAAACATTCAAGAATAGTAATAAAAGTATGCTAATAATTATTTTACTTGCACTAGCTCATGGCCATTCACTTGTCTTATAAGTTGGGAGAGGAAAAGTTCCATCAATGACTCATGCATACTGCAATTGCGGTAATGCATTTGGAATGTGTAATCTCTCGAGGTGCAATACAGACTATTACATATTTCAGTCATGCCCTCACTAATGGCTCGACTCGCTAAAATTAAGGTTTCCATTTAAACCGCAAAACTTTTTCGCTACTAAATTGGGTTTCCTATAAGTTTCGTACACTTCCAAGCCAGAATTCCACTTTTTAAATAATCCGCACGCTTGCTCGCTCACGTTTTCTTTCGAGTCTTAATTAATTTCCACCTATGAAACTAAATTTAAAAGAGCATCCGCATCACATCAAACTTTCCGGGCCAACCAATTTGTTGATGTATCGCCGGCGTCCGTCGCCACCGTTGTGGGATGAATAAAAACGGGCGCATGACGAAATATTTTTTCTCCTTCATAAAAAATAACGAACTATATTTTACTTGTAGTCAGTGCGATGCGAATACAAAGGGGAGTTCTATATAGTCCTTAGTAAATAACTGGATCTTAGGGAGTTTATGGGTAATATTTTCTCCAGTTGTATTTTGATGGGGATGATGCAATTTCACCGCAATTGATTTTATTATAGGAGACAAGTTTTAATCGCTCACGAAACAATTATGTTTACATTAAATACTAATAAAATATTTATTTTATTTTCTGCATCATAAGGTTAAATCATATTTATATTTATATACCACCTTACAGAATTTAAAAAAAAAACAAAGGAACGAATTAAGACGTTTGAGAGTATATTAGCAGACGCCTCAACTACAAAGGTTTTTTTAAAAGAACAATTCTAGCAAAATGTTCTTTGAATTTTTTATTACATAATCATCGTTCCCTTTGTGTCTGGTACTAATTCAGCGCAAATCTTTATTTAGTTCCACTATCCAATTTATCAATTACGACCCTAAAAAATTGTAGTTACACACATCCGCTCATGATATTTATATTTTCATGACACAATGCAGTGGCAACGATATAAAAATGAAAAGAAATAAAGGCAACGAAGAGAACAGCAAAGTTTTGTTTGATAGTCAGGTAGTTAAAATGTGTACCAGAGTTTATGCTAGGTTCTCTGAAGCACGAGTCGCAAATGGAAACAAACGAAATGTGGATTATCATCGTTATATAGATATTACTGTCAGATAGAGACATTATTGCGACCGTTCTTTTATTTTTTATCGTAGGCGCCCATCTAGTTTAGGAGACACATTATAATGACATTCTGGGATATCGAAATAGGGCGCCCATTTTCAAAACGTTTTAGTTGTTTTTCCCATGGCAGTGACGCATAAATCAAATCAAAATAATCAACAATCTCTGGCTTTGACAGGAATGTGGTTATCAACGATTTGCATTTTCATTTGCATCACGCAACACGGCCAAGCCATACCATAAATAGTCTTCCACAATGCCAGAATTGAATGATGTGCAAATTTTAAACTAACCCATAATTTAAATTTCATCAATTCATTCCAATTTCAATTCATTTCTTATGTTATATTAAAAACTATGTAAGTAATATAAATATGGGCGCTCGAAAAAAAAACATTTTAAATTAAATAATACCCACCTATTTATTAATTCTCTTTATTAGGGCAGTGCATGCTGGATGTTAGGAACCACTATTATGCTGAAACTATCCTGGAAATTCATGCAGTCGAATACCGGTTTATAGTTGACAAACTTCGTTTGCTATTACGTCTCGTGCACCAAGCTTACATGGCTCCCGTCATCGAATACTAGTTAATAGTTTGCTAACATTTACAGGACCAATTTAAAAGCATTATCAAGCTCGGTCGAGATGCACCCTAATTATATCACCCTGAATCAATACCAGCATGAAATACATATTACTTTGATTTATTTCTATTTTCCTGGTTTATTTTTGCCAAGTCGCTCATTATTGGAGTTCTCATTTATAATTTCCTGTGGCGGAATAAAGAGTCCTCGCTGCCATGAGGTATTTGTACCCATTCCAGTAGAAATAACATTGTTATTGTTAAGAGCATGAAGATATTAAAGAGTGTGCGCTAATTTTATTGTTGTTGCTGTGCGAACAGCGACAGAAAACATATAAAATAAATCTCACAAAAAGCACTATTGAAATATGAAAAATGTACATATAGTGTAATTATAAGCATAACCGCAATAATAGCCAAGTGAGCAAAATAATTTAATATGTTTAATAAACACGCGTGCGCTTGGTAAAATGATGAAATTTAATAATACAAAATACCATCAATACCAGCGTAAAATATTATTATTGCGTATATAAAATGCAAATGAAGCAATATGTGTCTCTATTTATTTCTTTGCTTATACAAGCAGATGATATAGAAAAACCGGTTGTCGCGCAGAGGAAGATTTTAAAGGACGCACGTAGGTGTCATCGAGAACTCGCTGTAATTACAGATAGATTACTATAAATTTTCTTTCAGTGACACAGATATATCCGCAACCTACGGCTCATTTCCTTATTCAGATCTAACAGGTTGCATACAATTGCCTACCTATACGATATACTACAACAGTGACAGTTTTATATGCCTACATAAATATCACATCCATGCAACACTTAATTGACTGTATAAAAAAAACAATTTATGCTAATTTATACCAATTTCATATAAGTATAATATATCAATAATATATCTTTTAAATTAATTTATACTTTAGATTAGAATATTTTATATGTTTAAAATTTCTTAAAAAATATGAAATATGTATATGAAAAAAATTTAATTGTGTGAAGTATCAAAGTATTAATACTGACATGCATGCAACCAACTATATACCAACAATGACAAAAATATCAGCAAAATTTCTCAATGAAATTTGTACGTTTTAATTTTTATAATTTATGTATAATAAATTAGCATAATAATTTAGTCTTAAAATTATTTAATCAACAAATATGATTAAATATTATAATAATATTAACTTTATTTAATCCAAGTATTATTAAAATAATACCAAAAACATACAGAAAATAGAAATACCTCCAATATCTAGAAAAAAAAAAGAAAAGTCATATCTCACGTTGTAAACAACTGACAAGTACATACAGTGGCCGCCAAAACGCATCATATGGTAAACTTTTTTATTATGCATTTCTCAGAAAATTGTATTGTTTGGAAAAAGTTGTTCATATTTCAAAATCCATTTAGCTTCTTAAGGATTCACACATAAAAATTTGATCTTTGAATCTAGGCCCCGATTCAAAGATCAAATTTTTATGTGTGAATCCTTAAGAACTTGTAATTGAAAGAAATAGTAAAAAAGTCAGTATTTCTTTAGATTTTTTATTCTTTGCCTAGCCCAGTATTTTTTAAAATGTTTATGTTTTTGGTGGGATTACAGAATTAAATTTTAATTATATGTAATATATATATATATATATATATATATATATATATATATATGTAAAAACACTTGTAATGGTTTGTAAGAACTCCAAGAAATGCGTAATAAAAAAATTTCCCAAATGAAACATACTTGAAGGGCACTGTATAAGCGATAAGAGGACAATGCCCATAACTATAGCATGCACCGCTAAACATACACATTTTCATTGCTATTGCTATTAAGAGACTCCCCTAATGAGCAAACGCGTAGAGTATAATTCTGTCATTTTTGTACAAAATTCAGTAGAGTAGCATTGTATGAGTAATTGTTATTAATAAAGCAAGTCGGTAAAATGAGCAAAGGTATGCAGTTTTGTGCTGATTCAGATTCCCTTTCCAAAGATAATCGAAAAAAAAAAACAGAAAAATGGGTTTTTATAAAAAACTTATTTATTCTGAAAATTATACAACTCCACAAATATAATAAGAAACGTATTTTATTCAGCCGATCTTATTTACAAACCATATATATTTCGACATCTATAGATAGATTTTTTTTCAGAATGAATATTGTTGTTAATTCCACCATATTCGGACATCAAATATTGAATATACTTATTATTTTCTTTATTATAAAATTTAACAAAAGTTACTCTATTTGTCAAGAGAAACATAGATATGTCTGCAAATCAATTGTTACGTACACCCTATATGTAACATTTCTTAAACACTCACCCTGTTCAAGAAACGGACACTAATTTTCTTATTTTAAATATAGAATTTCTGGATCTAAGCGCCTTTATTCTGATTAAAACGATGTATAACAACTTAGCTTTAAAATAAAAAATAAGTTAATTAATTTTACAGCATACTAGCTAGATCAGGTTTTTTAAATTTTTAGATTAGGTTTTTTACAGATTATACTATACTCAATCTGCAAAATGTTAACAATGTTGACAATATTACAAAATATCTAAATTAAAATAACATAAATTCCACATATTTTCTGAAAATATAAAAAACTTTTTAAAATTTAAGTTTTTTATATTTCGTCTTGTCTTGAATAATAATTTATTTTCCGAAAAACCCTGAATATTTGTTAGTATTTGTTCATTTTAAAAAGTTTTAAAAATATTTATTACATACAGTTTAAGTATTCATTTTAATTTCAGTGTTTTCTGAATTTTCTAAATAACAGTTCGTAAAATAACATTCCAAAAATATCGTCTCAGATACACACAAGCCGATAACTAGAAACAAATATTATTTTAATATTGCGGTTTTAATTTCTCCATTTCAATGTATACCAAAGCACTCCTCACTAATCAATTAAGTATAGTATGTAATTTGATATTACTAACACGAATTTAAAAAATAAAACGCAACATACGCAAAGAAGTAAGTTTTTTACATCAAAATTATTGTCAATATTAGAACTTGCATCATTTTACAGTTATCATTAAAATATGCATACAAAATATATGCAGCTTTATTTTTGCGAGATATTTAAATTTATTTTCATTTTGAATGTAATATACATATACATATTCATAAACCACTAAAATTTATGCAATAAAGATTATAAAAGTTATTCGAGTCAACACATATTGAACTTTATATTATAACAAAAATTTGTTATCCGTAAACAATCGAGCAGTTGTTGGAACTTTTAATTAAATGAACATTAATATTGCGAGATATGTTTGTTTGCAGAATATGGTTATCGGTGTATATGTTACTGCCATTCACCGGTGAATGTCGACATACGGCCGAAGTCGAGAGTAGGTTGTGTTCATTTAGGTTAATAATTTATTTAGAATCAATATTATTTTGGTTCTTTTTTGTAGTTTGTGATGCAATTTATTTTATATTTAATATTTCGCTAGCCAATATTTTATATTTTCGTGCCAATAAAAATGGTACAATAGTTATAAACTTATTCTTTAAACATTAGTAAAATCTAGTTCAACATTCGCCGGTACATGTCAGAAATAATGATACTCTGAAAATATTTCAGTTAGTTAGTTAGTTTGTAGGTTTGATGAATCAACATTTTATACTCATTTGCAAACCAACAATATTTTAATGGCCATTCATGCATTATTAGAGACTTTTGTGGGGTAATCTCTAAACATCTCCACAGCAACATATACTTAACAAAACTAAAAAGAAAACTAAACGTTTTTTAGAAATATAAATTTGTTGCAAAATAGTGTTAAAAACGTTACCTTACTCACAGTATATCTAAATAGATAAGTAAGATTAATACAATTATAATTTCGTGAAAGTTGTATTAGTAATGAATGTAAACAAATAAAACTTTCTAAGGTGTATCGGCAAAGTTAAAATTTAAGAAATGTCAGCAAACATAATAAAATGCTAGTAATGCATGTTGGGACAGTTGGGAGGAATAGAAATTATTCTAGCACACAAACACCTAAAGGCAAAATTGTTTTGTGCCCTTTTGTAAAAGCTCACCCCTCCTAGTGGACCGGGGTAAACCTATTTGTGAGGGAGAATATACGAATTTACTCAAATGAAAGTAAGTATATATTAAATAAAATGAATATGGATTTCACCTTCATATAACCGAATAAAGTATCAATTGTTTTAATATTCTAAAATTATTGCTTGATTTAATCCTCTTTAAGTATGTATAATAAAATAATATATATTTACAATTGTATCGCAACCATTAAGATGCACAACATTTATAATTTTTTTGTTTGCTGCAAATATAATTCCGATTAATTTATTGTAAATTATGCAGTTATATTATTGAATAGATTAAATCCATTTACTCAATATAATATTAAAAGACTTGCGCTAGAGCTTATCCATCAATACACGCGAATTCATAAGTGATAATCGCGGCTAAGTAAATTAAAGCTGTGTATGTGACCTTTTTGTCTGATAAATTATACCATTTCTGGGCCCGAATTACCATTTCGTCTACTTGCATTCTTCACAATAATTGAATGTACATATTGCGGGAACAACAAAACAACACTCTCTCAGTTAATAACTTTTTTTCATCGATAAATTTCATAGCCGCTATATATAGAAACGCCATGGCAAAGATCGGACGCGATATCAACCCGAAGGCCGCATATTTATATCATAATTGGTATCGGATACTTTCATTTCATGAATATTAAAGGGACTTTTAAGTTTCGTTATTGATTCGCGTCTTTACAGTACATATACACCATACGATTATCAAACGATTCTATTTTCCCCCGACTACGATTTATTAATGTTTTACATGCTGTGCATGATTTATGAAAACTCATTTACCAGTAATTGGAGTGTAATTAAATCAACAAAGAAAATATGTTTATATTAATAAATTGTTCGATAGTATACCACGTACGTTAATTTATTATGATCCATGCATTAATTTAATGTAAACATGCTGTGTACACACAGATAAAATCAACATCTTTTTCTATTTTCTACATTGTAATATATATATATATATATATATATTTATATATATATTTATATATATATATATATATATATATATATATATATCAGAGCAATTAATAAATTATTATTACATGTAAAATTAATCTTTCAGAAACATATGTTTAACAATAATAATAACAAAAATAATTATTTTGCATTAATTAAAGAAGGAAATTCAGTGCTTTATCTCTCTTTATTTATTTTATCTACAACACCTCCTCCTTTTTCTTAGGAATTTGTTGTAATGATGTATTCCAGCTGAAAGATCATATTCCTGAAATTAGGTATTTATCAAAGAGAAAACACATGAACGTACGGGATCGAAAAATCCTTATGGAGACAGTCAACGTTCTAAAATACGTTAGGTAGGCATTATAACAAATATACAACTAAAATCTATGCAGCACTGCTTATGTGAGAAGCAAAATTATCTGACATTTGTGTAGCTTACGTTATTACATTACCTCTTTGTTTCTAAAGGTGTGTATAATTTTATATTATATTATATATTTGAAAATATAATTACTTTTTAACTTATTATTTAGTAAATATCAATTGTGTATACTTGTAAATTTTAAAACCTTTTGGAATTAATTAAAAATAATAATTTTTCAAACTAAGATTCAATGTATTTTACATAAATAAAAATGACTAGAGTGCCGCACAACATTTTTAAAGTATCAAGATTTTTGAATACGTTAAAATATATAAAAAACATGCTTTTATCTTTTATTTTTGAAGTAAAACTTCTATGGAGGGCCGTTTCTTTTTAAGCTGAAATTTACCGTAACGCTAATATTCTCAATCTATCTCAATTCCATTCATCAATTGTACATCTTCTTTCTTCGAAGACGTGTCAAATGCATTAAAAATGAGAGAGAGAGAGAGAGAGAGAGAGAGAGAGAGAGAGAGATCAAAAATCGATTAATGGAATGGAAATGTAGCTATATCAATATAAACAAAATCATATGAACGTGTACAAATCAATTTACTTAGATGCACATTTCTTAATAATTATTATAAATTATTTATAAGATAACTTCGGTGACATAGCCATATCGTCTACACTTATAGGGTTCCGGGTTTTATTAATAATTTTTTCATAAAAATTATAAAAAAAGTTTTACTTCTGCTGTGTGGCCTGTGTTGGATGCGAACAACATCTTGTAAGGTGTCCTAATCATCCCGATAGACTAAAGCAATTTTATTTTGTAATTCTTCCAAAGCTGAATAATGATTTCAATAGAGAAAAACAATTGAAAAAAAATTAAGTCAAAATAAAATTGACATACTAGAAATACTAATATTAATAACTTAATCTTTATAAACAAAACGTACTATGAAAACTTCGAAAAATGTTGCGTAATAATATATACATATATATATATATATATATATATATATATATATATATATATATATATATACATTAACCGTTGATCTGGAGTTTTATCTATCTACATCAACGACAACAAACCAAATTTCAGCCTTCTCTCAGCTCAGTCTCCGAACATTGTCTACGATCAGTTAGCATCGGCAAAAACTGCAAAAAACACTGGACAAATACAGATATTTAGGAGAAATACTGTATTTATCATAATTAAGTTTATGTAGCAAAATAGTGTTTAATTTAATTGAAACTTAGAATATTCTAATTAAAAAACTGCTATCTATTGACTAAAGCTGCAACTACAATTGATTAATCGTCATTGACAAATTTTTCATAACTACATCATAAATAATTCAACAAGCTTTATTTAATGAAATTTGTCGGCCAATAAGTCACATACAAATCTCACACGTTAACTATAATGACACTCCTACGGGCTCGTGCTTCAAAAAGTTGTCGCGCTTAAAATAAAACCTATCGCATCGAGTTGAGAGAGTCGGTTGGCTAAACTTGATCACTTACCAACTATAATTTAAAGCCTAGATTTGAAGTCAAGGTTAGTTAGAAGTACTGTAAAAACGTCGAAGCTCTATCATTAGCCACGACTGAGCCAACCACTGACAAAATATCCTACGATATACAGACAAAAATTTTTTTAATGGTCTATTTAGTGTCTCCAAACTATGAAACAGAAAGATATCATAAAACCTACAATCAGAATTCTTTTTGCTTTCAAAATATGTTGACATCTATAGGGTGTCCCATTTAATAAAAATGTTATTGAATATCTCATAAACTAGATATTCAATTGTTTTAACCATTAAAATACTACTACTTTATAGTTAGCAAGTTAGCAATGGTGAACGGATAAGTATATACCACGTTGCTACAAGCGACAACAATCAAATGCAAGCAATTGTTTCGCTCGTCACATGAGATCATCAGTGCATCTTAGTGATTTCCGCATCGCCTTGAAGCAGAATATGAAAGAAATAATTGATTTACGTATTTAAGAGCCACAGCTAGTCAGAATGAGTATTTATAAATAATATAATTTATTACTATTATTTTCAAAATGATTTAATTTTTGAAAATTTCATCTAATCTATTATACTACAAAAATGCGCACAAATTTAGATTTAGTTCATCTATTTTATAAAAAATATAATTGAACTAAATCAATATCTATCTAATATTGCGTATAATTTGCAAATTAAAGTTAGTAAATAGTAATGGTTTGTTAACTTACATAATATGAGGCAGACATAATAAAAACGTACCTGAAACAGAAATTACACAATAATGATCTTGTTTTAATAGTACAAAGAATAGGTATAATTGTTTGATATAGTTAAAACCATTAAAAATCTTAAAATACGATACATGTTTTATCTATGTAACATAATAATGGCGTTTCAAGTCATATTGTGTATCAAATTCCACGCGGGGAAAGTGGAAGAGTCTACATACACAGCTGCAGGAACTTATGAAGCGGTTAAGATAGTTTGATAGAATTGTGGCGCTTGTTAAGGTTGCGTATAGAGTCCGAAATGGTTTAGTCATAGATTATGTTGCATGGAGGCGAGAAGGCGTGAATGCCACGATGTGGTATATCTGGATACCACAATACTGAGGTCTCTAGCAGGTCTAGATAATATAAATACACGACGCGAGATCCTCGTTCCACAATTACAACGTGGAAGCATTTGAATCGCCATCAAATGTGCCAAACCTTTATAAATGCAAATGTTTGTTTGATAGAATATAACTTGTCTCGTCGCTCACATACAATTACTCTCTCATTTTGCCTCTCACTCCGACATTTATGATTTTCATTTTATTGTGAAATTAACGTAAACATTTACGTAATGTAATCTCTTGTAAAGTAAATACACGCCATATTTCTCTGTTACACATTTAGCACTACGCAATGTGGCGCTGGGTTTAAATTAACTCGCGTCTACTTTTACACGTCTCTGTCAATTGTTACAACAAATAAGTACAAGACATACTAACCAATTCGGCACTAATTCGTGAACCTGCTACAATGCAAGCAATATTCACTTTACAAATAAGACATTAATGATCTGAAAGACGTGCACTTGAAACACTTTATTCTTTCCATTGTTGACAAACTTATTTATTCAAGAGTTTCTATATACGTGTGGCATAGATTTTTATTCAATATCATTTTACATTATCTCTTAAATAAATGTTTAAGCATATTATTCACATCGCAAATAGAATCAATATACATACATATAAATTTATCATTGTCGTTCAACTATAAATTATTATTTTAAAAATCCCCTGCGAAAGAAATAAAAATTTACAATTATTATGCAAGTCTAATACAATTTCTTAATGAATGCATCACCTTGCAGAATTGTAATAATATATTATTGAGAGTGTTGTCAAGCTTTTGAAACATTTTATGATGCCTAGCATAATCTGTTGAAATTTGTCATTGTGTATAATAAATCTTATCATGTTTGCATGCAACGCATAACGTAAGATTTTCTCTTATTTATGCTGTGAATAACTTCCACTATGGTTTTAAATTCGTTTTGAATTATTTTTTTAAAATTATTACTTAAGTGCAAATTAACGCTTGCAATGGAAGGAGTCAAAATTGAGAGTCAACATTGAAACTACCACTAAAATAATAATCAATGCGTAACCTAGTTGCACCTATGTTTCCCCATAATATACGTGCACAAATATTACACGTAACAGTTATTTGCAAAGTGCGGAAAATAAATTTTATTTTAATAAACGCAAGATCATTTTCACTCAAGATGTTAGTACAATATTTTTCAAAACAAGCAAAAACTGTAAGTTAGATTTAAATAAATATATGTTTTCTGTTCGTTTTTTCCGGTTTGGTAGACCAAAAAACGAGGATTTCCGGTTGTCACCTGAGTGCGTCAAATGTCACTTTCGAGGCGGCAAGTTCAAAAAAGCATTATTGGTATATAATAATTAAAATAACTTTTTTTCTATTATGAAACAAATAAAATATATCTATATAATATATTGTCAAATTAATAAAATCAGAACAAATAATGGTTTCGTAACATGCAAATGTTAAAATTTTCACATAAAAATGGAAAATATAAATAAAACATTTGACAATGTGACGTTAATTAATATCTTAATTTTTAGGTAAAAAAAGTTGTGTTAAGGTTTTGACAATTTCAATGACGATAATAGAAGCCCGCGCATGAATTCTCGGTTTTAATGTTTTTCTTCCTTTTGTCCCCCATTCACGTCTTGGTTGATAATCAGTGACACACTTTGAACATTTCGTTCCACCATTTCAGATTCCACAAAAGATCACCGGAGCAGTAGGCACTATTCTAATTAAGAACAAATATGAAATAGATGCAAATAATATCCCAAGGTTGAGATGTAGAAAATAAAAACTTGCATTCCGTATTGAAAAATGCCTAACAAAAAGGTAAAGGTTTCTATGAATTTTGTAGACTATTATATAATAGACTTCCTAAAAATTTGTTTAATAGGAATAGAATGCAAAACACATCCCTATTCAAAAATATTAAAACAACTAATACATAATTGTTTATTTGTTCTTAAATTATTAATTATGTTTCTAATTCAAGTAAATTATTTATTTTTATAATATATATATATATATATATATATATATATATATATATATATATATATTATTGCATGCATTAGCAAACAACAGTTTTTGTAAAATAATATCAAACTAATATCAATTATTAATTTTGCATGGTAACTGCAAATATGAGGTAAATGTCATCTATAAAAAACTATTATATTAGTATATAAAGTATATTAGATTTTTAAAGTCAAAATTATATACTAAACAAGTATCAAAAGCAATAGTTGTCCTAATAGTTATTTATATATTAAGAGCTTATTTTTAGTATCTATTAAAAGTAATAAAAACCTTTTCGCTGTGGTTCTTTTACTGTTTTTATTAGGTATGCTATCCTAGTTTGACTTTTCATAATTGGTCACTGTCAATAAAGAGGTACATGAGCTGCAAGAAGGTGATTTTGATAAAAAAATTCGGATATACAGCAACGCCAATATAGCTAGACCTCTTGCGCGAAAGCATACACTTTTACCTCTTTCGAGCATACCATACGTATCGTATTTCTCGTGTTATGTTCTTTTCTGTCGTTGAGGGAAAACTCCTTTCATAGATCAGTCTAGGTTGAGTTCACCGGAATTATCAATTTATGATACATCCGCTGCGTAAATAGTTTTAGAATGATTACTATTATAATTTAAAAATCGAATTATTGCCTACCTTAATCATTGCATTTTAATTAATTCTACGATATGCCTCTGTGGCCGTTTTCTTGATATTATTGAGTATAACTTTTATAAACCAAATACGTCTTTTAACAAATTAATTAAATTAATTTCAGGTATTACAAAATATTTGAGAAAAGTTGTGAAAGTTATTTTAATTTTTCCCATGCTAGTGGTATATAGGAGCTTGAACTTTATTAAGGTTCAGTTGTAAAAATTTTGAAACAATGAGAAAACTTTGCATACCGGAATTTATATTTCATTTTTAATAGCTACCCGAATATTCAGTACTATTTTAAATGCATTGCTGATATTAAAAAGGTTTTTTATTAGGATTGTTCAACTAAAAATGTATTATTGGTTCTAAAATAATAAAAATATTAAAACTCCACAAAAATAAATATTTTATTCAATTTATCTTATTTATAAGACGAATTATAATTTCGTGTATTTAATGTCATAACAATGGCAATTAAAATATAAATAATAGAGCGTTAGTTTATAAAAATTATAGACATCTATATCAGAATGAATATAATTGAATTCCACCAAATAAGTACGTTATTTAAATTTAGAATACAAAAATAATGTATTTATAAGTTAAGTAACTTGTTTAATTTTTAACTTAGACTAATTTGCTTCAAAATTAATGTAGCTTTTTCGTCGGTTACAGTTTGGGTCATTATTCTGTAATTTTCTGTCCCGTTGTCACACTGACGTTGAGAAATCACTCCGTAATGACTGATTAAGGGGTTGAAAACGGAACCCTCTTGTGTTTGATAAATTATGAATGCAATATATGGCCGGGAGCATTGTTTTTATTTCGTTTGCTTCAGAAATTATGAAATGATATTTAAGAAAGTAAGACAATACCTTTAAAGAAAATGTAGCACGGAATACGAAAGAACTAACTTTTAAATAAATCGGTTGACTTTTTTGTCCGGCTTAAATTTCAATTTAAACTCAATAAAGAGTCGCCGTTTTAATCTATTGTACGAATGCTGTATGGAAAACTCCTTTGTAACATTAAACTGTCGTCGTTTTGTCTTGTTCGTTGCTCTCCTGTATCCTGAAGTCGTCGCTTTTCAGTCGGGTCCCCCCTGAAACGCCCGACATTATCGTCTCGTATTGTCAATATTAAACATTTTGCGCGCGTTTGTCTGTTTTCCTTCCCTTTGTTACCTGCTTTGTAATGCGATATCACTGTTGATGTATATGTATGTAGTTCGTGGTATTAATTTTAAGACTGTCGATTTAACAAGTACATTCTCTACACCCCTTTGCGACATAATTAACTAGTCGCTTTTCTCTATTTAGGTCGAGTTTGCATCGACTGAAATATTACATGTTTGTCCTGCCTCGTATCTTCAACGAGACACATTGTGTGTGATTCATATATTTCACGAGATAAAAGTAATTTACAAAAGCAAGTGATAAAAACTGTTGTGAAAAATTTCATACGCCGCAAACATCAACATCCGCTGGCACACAACTCATGTATATACATCATACCAAGAAAAAATGATAGTTTGTTTGAACTGCCCGTTTATATTTAGCTTCATGAAACATCCTGCTTGGTACATGAGGCCACCATTAGCGGGTTTTATAAGCGCGTAACCCTCGTGTTTTTACTGCTTCCTAAAGCATCCATTATTTTACCATTTTATTAAATGGATAGTGAACAATGCATATTTAAATTTCAGTATTGTTTGCAGAAGCTAATTTCTTATCTTAATTTAATTATATTATGCGACAATTCTTACTTATCACTGAAGTCGTAATTCCAATTAGATTTCAAATTAAATGATAAATATTTAAATCTGTAAATAATTCTGAAATCAGAAACCT
This sequence comes from Tachinus sp. AB-2021, assembly GCA_030264575.1. Classification (NCBI taxonomy): domain Eukaryota; kingdom Metazoa; phylum Arthropoda; class Insecta; order Coleoptera; family Staphylinidae; genus Tachinus; species Tachinus sp. AB-2021. Next base: position 5,392 of record JARJEC010042196.1, on the reverse strand, counting down.
TGAGATGCTGAACACTTTTTGCATGTTTACTCATGAGGATTTATTTGCAAATTCAGAGTGTATTCTTGACTTAAAGAGAGATCCACATAAAAGCCATTCGCTTTGAGGAAGTTAACATAAAACCAATCCAAAAAACTTATTTTTTCCTACTAACTAATCTTTTAAATGCTTCTCCCTTTACCTCAAAAAGTTCTCTATATCTATATCCTTTTCATGTGCATACACTTCTTCGTTTGTGTCCGGGATTATCTCCGTCTGACCCGAGATCAGGGAAATGGATCTCCATTAAGACCGCACATTAATTGATCGAGGTTTTGTTCGCCCGAAGGAGCTCCGACATATGCGTGTTCCCGAATACTTTATTTTCCCCTTCTTAAAGCTGTTTAATTGAAAACTGGCCGCGTATCTCTTAGCCGAGCGCGAATTACGTCTTCCAAGGAAGTAAACAAGTATACATCTGCCAGAGACCAATCAATCAATCCCAGATCGATGGAATGCAAACAGAATTCACTGAAATAGCTTGTTAATGAAAACAAATACAATTAAGAAAATTCATCATTCATTAGAGTTTCAACAAAATAAATGTAAAATTGTATTAACATTTTTGCGAGTCGCGCATAAACCATCGCCACATTTTAAATATATTTTTTTATTACTATACATTTTCCCTGTAAAAGTTTTATGAACAATAATAAAACATCCACGCAAGTCTGTTGACTGTTAAATGTAAATAATCCATTTCATGTAATCATCGCGGAGTACGAGTGATGTAACTGAAGCAATAAATTTCCCCTATGCTTGCATCCAGATAATGTAATCCGTTGCATGTATAAAAATGGACTGTTATTAATATTAATATTTGCTCATATATCAGTTTGTTCCGACCCCTTCTTCATATATTCCGTCCATCCGTTTCTTAAAATTAACATGAAGGATGAAGGTTGGATGGATGGCAACCGGCCACGGTCGTAAAAAGGGATTAGTGACTAATTCTCGTTTTGTAAATAACAGTTTTCCCCCACAACGCAACGGTACGATATTGTTGGAAAAACCTTGGGCTGAATAGCAAAGACGACATTCATTATTAATGAGATAACAGATCCTTTCATTTGTTGCCGTAAATTGAACATCATTACAAAACGACACTAAATGCGAAGATTTTTCGTTTGATGCACAAGGACGCATATCACACTGATTTTCCACTTTCATTTCTTTGTACCTAGAGAATTATACATATTACAATAATCTTGAGTAGATTATTGTAATATGCATAATTGCATCTGTATCATCTGTATTATATGTTGTTTCCAATGTTATTAAGAAAGCCGTGATACAAGTATATTTATTGCAAAGTATAAAACTTTATTTAAATGTTGTTAATTAGAATTAACTTTCATAATTTTAATTTAATTTATTTGAATTAATAAAATGCGCATATTAAAATGTATTTAAATAACTTGATATGATATATTTTGTTAAATTATCTTTGTACTTCCAACACTTCTTATATGTACAAATGTATGTGTTTTTGTTTTGTGTTCTTCATATAGAGTGTTCGAGAACTCGTGCTCTAGATATAACTGAAAAAAACTGCTTGTATACTCTTAAATGCACCATTCATTTTGAAAATATTAAATTGAGGAGTCAAATTAAATATGATATATATTTTATTGAAGGTAAAAATGAGTGATTTGCAATTTGAAAACAGACGCACAATTTTTACAAAAAGAAGGCAGTAAGTAGCTGAAAGTATATCTTTGAAATAAAGATGGAAGTGCATAGAGAAAAATAGCCAAATATTGGTGCGAGTAGTTCAAATGGGACAGAAAAAACCTTTGGGAGCATGAACTGAGGAAATCATCAACACAGTTAAGGATTTGGTGTTGATTGACCTCATAGTCAATTTTAATTCTACATGAAAATTTGGGATTGAGCAAAGTGTCGGCATTCCCAAGCTGCTAAGTTTGCACCGCTTTGTCCAAAGGCAAAAATCACTTCTATAGAATTGTAATTGGGGATGAGACCTGAGTACACCACTGGAACCTTCCCACAAAACAAGAGTCCATGTAATGGGTTCATAAAAGCTCTCCATCACCCAAGAAGACAACGACGCAGTTTTCTGTGAAAAAGATGATAGCCGCAGTTTTCTGAGACGCCAAAGGAATTCTCTTAATTGAGTATGTGTCAAAAGAAATTGCAATAACGGAAAATAAGTGTCAATTTTTATCGAATTACGACTTGGAAAACGGAGCATAGAGTTATTAGAAAAACGTTAAAATAAGTGAGTTTTTGTTTATGGTTCTTACATTAAAAAATAAAATTTTGTCCTTTGACTACTTGTTTTCATAGTTACGTAAAAAACATAAAAAACTCCTCTCGTATTTTATTATTTTCAGAATGGATATTAAATTACACCAAAATGACCACTAAAACTGATATTAGACAGATGACGTCTGTTGACGTCATTGCTCAAAGTTTCGTTTCACCCTCTCATACAATTCGATGTCAATTATCAATGCTCCGATGGGAATTGTGTTTTTTTTTTCCTGAACACGTACTCTTTTGGCAGTAGCCCCTCATCCTTCAAACGTCACAGCTTGCGATTATTTTTATAGAAACACTTAAATGCTACGTCGATAAACCTTGAAACCTGCAAAAGTTAAACGAAGCCACCACAGAAGAAGCGTATGACATCGACTTGTGTTAGAGGGTGTTGCAATACTTTGAGGAACGACCAACGCAGTGCATTACAGAAAAACGAACTTCATTAGATCTATCTGATATAATTTTTAAACATACTTCCATTGTTACATTCTAACATCTAAGCTCCCATTTTTCGCAATTAAAATTTTTGTAAGATAATCTCATTTCAAAAACGCCCTAACATTCCGTCACACCCCGATGTTTAATACATTTGATTTTATTCAACTCATGAATAGTTTGTTATTCTCATCTTATTCAAATATTATAAGATCAAAATTAAGAAATTTTTATTCGGGCATTTTTTTTACGAAAAAAGCTACTTAGGGTGAAAGTGTATGACTTAAACATCATAATAAGTTACCTAACAACAGAAAATAAGTTTTAACTACAAAGTTGTTTGGTATTCTGGGCTCACCCAGAATACCAAATTAGCCTATCACAAATTAATAAAACTAAGGATATCAAAGGTCAAAACCATCCTTATGACTAAGGATATCATTGGAAATTAATAAACACCCCACATTATACTAACCGTTTCAATAAGCAAGACTAATTAATTCACTTAATTAAAGTAAGGCGTTTACCAAATTTAATTTTTCCAAATAGAATTAGATATATAATATTTAAAACATTACAATTAATAATAAAACAAAGTAAGTTTACTGTTCTCAAAAAAATCAGTAGTTTAAATTTATTTTAAAAATATAAATACTTTAAGTGAATTTATATTTAACAAAATCTAATTAGATTGTTTCCTAGACTTGTAACTAATACTTGCCAGCTTATAGTAAACATAAATTCTAATACAAAAGATATCGGAATCGACTTGCACTGTAAAGTAATTTTTCTGCTTTTTATAAATGTGAAATTTTACAATCCTAATAGCAACAAATAAATAAATTAAGTCGACCATTGTAGTAATTGAAGTGGTTCATCCAGCGTCTTGAACACTGCGCCTCTGGTGGCCCTACTATGCATCTCTGACTTCTTTCTATGCTTCTGTGCTTGTTAAAACCACAGTGTTCGGAAATCGGTCATGTAAGCCTTCCTACAGTAAACTCAACCTAGACTGGCCTATGGAATGAATTTTTGCGCAACGATAAGAACGATAGAAAATAATACAATGCTCAAGAGAGATATAGTGTATGCTTACGGGCAAGCGGCCTTCAAGTTTTCTTCAATTATCTAATAAAATTTTCATCTTAATTAATAATAAAGATACCAGTTCAACATTTACATGTTTAGTTTGATTAACATTAAACGTAAACTTAACATTCATAATTATATAATTAATGTATATTACTTGGCTTCCGTAGCTTAGCAATCTATAAGAACCGATGTAAAATGATATCCTTAAAGACAATTAATTTTCGTGCAAATATATTTTTGTTGTTAATATAAGGCCTCTTTCCCAAATGTGTTTGATGTATACTTCCTCAATTTGAGTCTTAAATTCAAATATCACGTTACTTTTAAAGACGTTAGAACATAATTTAAAAACAAAATTATAGAGATACAGCAACTTATAAATGGTATATTGCAAAAAATAATAGATCATTACATTACATTTGAATAAAACCATCTGGGTTATGCGTTATTTTAATTATAAATATACAAATAATAATTACTATGCCGAATAAATGATTCATTAAAACAACCTCACAAATATACATATTATATTCAATTAATAATAATTATGTATAAATAAGCCATAAACAGAAGAAAATTTATTAATTAATATCCATTAGTAAATTAAATATAACTTTCAGTTTCATTGATCTCTATAAAAAAAAGCTTTTATACGCACTTAATTATATACCGTGAGCAAAAATGCATTTTTCTGAAGAACTATTCATGAATTTGACAGTTAAAAAATTTGACTAATAATAATTTTAAAGATATATTGCATATCAAATAATTATAATTGATATTAATAAAATTCGTTCGTTCTTTCACATGCAACAGATTTTTAAATTTCGTTTAAAGAATGTTATTATTGGTGGCTCTAATTGCTTTACAAAATCAGTATTTTTATACAATGGTTGTAACAAAAGTCCGGCATTTAAGTAAAAAAACTGTTATTTTCCAGTTGTTAAATCCTGATGAGAGAAGATTCCATGTATATGTTTCTATTCGGAAGTCTGGATGTTATCGCGGCCATTAATAAGCGGCCGCAATTGAAAGCGACAGTAAACACGAACAACGTCTTTATGATCAGCCTTTAATTATGGCCGCGTTTAATTAACAACGATCCCTATTAAATGTAGGTTAATGTTAGATTATGTGGACGCACACATTGAATTATTACACGAGCCGCGCGCTGTGTAACTTTAATTTCATGCTTCTAATTAAGTGTGACATACCATACAAGTCCCACAGCACTCGCATAGCGGACACAATTTGTTAAATTATGTAAAATACATTTTACACGCATGAGATAAAAAAATCAATTAATTGTTTGTGATCTTTCTTAAATCCATTTTTTATCAATTGACATTGATTGCATTGAAATTTATTTAATATAATGTTATTAAAAAAGATAATGGTGATTATAATGTCTACAATGATTCATCTATATGTATGTATGTATGTATGTATGTATGTATGTATGTATGTATGTATGTATGTATGTATGTATGTATGTATGTATGTATGTATGTATGTATGTATGTATGTATGTATGTATGTA
>JARJEC010042082.1:0-11525 GCA_030264575.1 Tachinus sp. AB-2021 | reverse complement strand
CCAGACAAGAGGACTGGAGGAAGATAATTGGAGAAACCGAGACGGTTGGAGATTAGGAATCGGAAGACGGACAACGTTATATATACATATATCCATCGGTTTATAATGTTGTCCGTCTTCCGAAATATTATGAAATATATGAAAAATATTTTTAAAGACACTGTTAATTATATTGCAATTGCCGTTACCGATAGTGTCAATTTATGTGACCCGCCCGCCCACCCAGCTGTTGTGTGATCCAAAAATTGGAATCAAATCCTACTTTTTATTATTATTTGAGAACCAACACAAAATATCTGCTATTCTAATGTTTAAAAATCACAACAGGTGGGGGATGATATCCAATCTCTTGATTGTACAATAGCTGGGTGGGTGGGCGGGTCACATAAATTGAATCTACCGGTAACGGCAATTGCAATATAATTGAAAGTGTCTTTGAAAATATTTTTTATATATGTGACCCGCCCACCCACCCAGCTGCTGTGTGATCCAAAAATTGGATTCAAATCCTACTTTTTATTATTATTTGAGAACCAACACAAACCCTCTGAGATTCTAATGTTTAAAAAAATCACAAAAGGTGGGAGATATCATCCAATATCTACATTACTTAATAGCTGGGCGGGCGGGCGAGTCACATAAATTAAAACTGTTGTTAACGGCAAATGCAATATAATTAAAACTGTTTTTGAAAATAATTTTCATTTATGTGACCCACCCACCCACCCAGTTATTGTGTCATCCAACGATTGGATATTAAACCCACTTTTTATTATTATTTGACAACCAAAATTAGCCTTCCGTGATTCTACTGTTTAAAAAAATCACAAGAGATGCGGATGGGTAGGTGGGTCACATAAATGTAAACTATAGGTAACGGCAAATGCAATACAATAGAAACTGTCTTTGAAAATATTTTTAATATATGTGACCCATCCACCCACTTACCCAGTTATTGTGTCATCCAAAGATTAGATATTAATCCCACTTTTTATTATTATTTGACAACCAATATTAGCTTTCTGTGATTCTATTGTTTAAAAAAATCACAAGAGATGCGGATGGGTGGGTGGGTCACATAAATGTAAACTATTGGTAACGGCAATTGCAATACAATAGAAACTGTCTTTGAAAAAATGTTTAATATATGTGACCCACCCACCCACCTACACAGTTGTTGTGTCATCCAAAGATTAGATATTAATCCCACTTTTTATTATTATTTGACAACCATTAACCCTCAGAGGTTCTATTGTTTAAAAAAAATCACAACAGGTGGGTGATAATATCCAATCTCTGGATTACACAATCGCTGGGTGGGTGGGCGGGTCACACAAATTTAAACTATTGTAAACGGCTATTGCAATCAAATTAAAACTGTTTTTAAAAATATTTCTAAATAATGTGACACACCCAGGTATTGTGTCATCCAGAAATTAGATATTAATCCTACTTTTTATTATTAATTGAAACCAAAACTAACCCTCCGTGATTCTTTTGTTTAAAAAATCACAAGAGGTGGGTGATAATATCCAATCTCTGTATTATACAATAGCTGGGTGGGTGGGCGGGTTACAAAATTTAAACCATTTATAACGGCAATTGCAATATAATTAAAACTGTCCTTGAAAATGTTTATATTTTATGTGACCCACCCACCGTCTCAGTTCTTATATCATTCAGAGATTGGATATCAATCCCACTTTTTATTATTATTTGATAACTAACACTAGCCCTTTGTGATTCAATTGTTTGAGAAAATCACAAGAGCTGGGTGATAATATCCAACCTCGGGATTACACAATAGCTGGGTGGGCGGGCGGGTCTCATAAATTTAAAGTATTGGTAACGGCAATTGCAATATAATTAAAACTGTCTTTCACCTTTTATTATTATTTGATAACTAGAATCACAAAGGGCTACTGTGATTCTATTATTTGTAAAAATCATAAAGGATCGGGGATAAGATGCAAGTTCTAGATTAGCGCTTCTCAATCTTTTGTACACCCTGTATAAAAAATGCTAAAATTAAAAAAAAAAACAAAAAAAGCTTCTAATAATAATAAAAGAAATTTAATTTAATTTAGCTTTGAATATTGAAAATTCTTCAGATTTAATTTTTTCGGTTTATTTTTTAAATCAAACATCTTTACCTAAACATGAAAAATGATTATCGGCAATATTCTACGCCTTAATTTAAACCGAGTAAATTTATTTGTGCATTACTTAGTACTTATCTGCATTATTCAAATCAAACTAATCAACAAACAATGGAATATCAAATAAGACATTTAAAAAATGCGACTTAAAATCACATTATTTGAATGATTGCTTTGTTGAAATGCAAATGAAACCATTGCACTTTCATTTATTAATTTAAGCGAATGCGAAAATGAAAAAAAACTGCATTCAAAACCAACCCTAATAAAAATTTAGGCAAGCGAGTTAACGAGCGGCAATAGAAAACTAAAGTGAAACGACCTTTTAATAGCCAACACCAATTTAAAGCCAATTATTAAATTGCGAATAGCAATGAAAATCTATTACAAGTGAAATGAAAATGACCGGTTTATAAGAATTTGAATATAATGACTGATTAGCAATTGATATGAGCTATCGAGGCTTTGTGGACTAAACACAAATAAATTCCATAGTGACACAATTGACAATTGCATGACATTTTATTAATCGAGACATTAATTACTTACATTACGTCCCTTGGAAGCGTTTTATACAGAATGTAAAACCATCTGTAGCGCTTGTTGGTAAAGAAGAATGCGATTAACGCGATTAAAAAGATTGTTGTGAAAATCTGCAAGAAAGTTGTATTAGAAAGTTCGCGTTTTATATTTTTAATAATTCAGCTTACCATAATTTTATTTGTTGTTTGCACTGTTAGTTGATTAGTTAGTTAATATTGTAACATATCGGATTCATCCGCGGTTGTTTGTTACTCTCGCGCACTTGTCACAAATCCGTCAAGAGCGCGCACTAAAATCCTACTATATCCCACAATGTTTTATTGACACTGGTAAAGTGTGTGATGTAAGCGCTCGATTGCTGTCGGCCGGAGTCGCAGCTGCGGCTTATTAATTATTGTGATAGTTAAAATTTGTTAGTAATTGAACTTGTGCCTTAGCGGCGCACGGATGGTACTGTAATAGTGGCGCGCTGATTATCTTATCGGGCGATTATTGCAAAATGCAAGTAGTGCTCATATTATCGTGTCACGGAATTATGTCACGTGTACCATCCTGCAGATATCCGCAGAATTTGATATAATTCCCCCTTTTTATTAAACTTTTTTTATTTTTAATTGTTTAATATATTATTGTTAATTTTAATTGATTGATATATTTTTATTAAAAAAATGCTAAAAAATTCAAAATATATTTATTTTATACGAATAAAAAACCTAATATAAATACTAAAACAATGAAAAAGATTTTCAACGTACAAATTAAATAAAAATATTTATTTCAATAACAATAAATATCCAATATTGTGAAGAAATACAAAAAAAAAATCTCTAAAATTCAATTTCAAAGACACTAAATCCAGAAAAGCGCATGTTTCGAATTATAAAATAGAAACAACTTAATTTCTGCACCAAACCATTAAAAAGTTTTAAGTGCCAAGAAGTTCATTTTTATAATTGTAAATATTTATATATTTAAAACATTTTAATTGGATCAAAATGAACATTTTCTGATAATATTTTTGAATTATGCAAATTTTTCATGTGTGCTTTTCAAATTTATTATATTTGTATTTTTAAATTTATAAAAAGTCCCCGATACTTAATAATTTAATTTCATCAAAATTATGGTATGAAATTTTCAAAAATTATTTTAAATCATATAATTTTTATATGTATGCCGTATGAGTTCATTTTTATACATTTAAAAATACAAATATAACAAATTCGAAAAACACACGGTATGCATGAAAAATTTGATTAATTCAAAAATATTATTACAAAATGTTCATTTTGATCCAATTAAAATGTTTATGGAAAACAAATAGGACAGTACCAAAACAATCATCGAAAATAGAGTTGTAAGGACAATAAACAAACCAAGAGGTACAAAAGAAGAGAACCAATGATTCGACAATGAATGTCAAATGTAAGAGAAAAGAAAAAACGTGAGTGCACTACCAAAAGATACGTAGCAAAACAGAAACGGGTACAAAATTTTAAAAAAGGAATAGAAGCTTTTGGCAGAGGGAAGAAAAGAGAGCAATATGAGGAAAGAACAAATTTTCAAAACATGGAAATAAAAACTTTTTACCAAAAAGTGAAAAGAATTGTGTATGACACCAGAACAGAACCAAGTACTACAAAAACAAATAAGAAAAGAAGTAATGCGACGTTGCCAAATAGCAAACAATACCAGAAAGACAAAACCAAACAAGTAAAGCCAAAACATACAGAAGAAGACAGGTAGATATAGAGAAGTCCACACGAGAAGAAGTAACACCAAGCATTTAAAAAATAACTAGAGTCAAGAAAATCTCTTGTTATTTTTTTCCTTTTAGAAGAGCAAACATACCAACTAATAACACTGGACCTCTTATATACTATACTATAAAGCCCCATTTTTCTCAGGAGTATCTTGTGATCTAAGTAAAAAAATTAGCAATGGCAATATAGGGTTTCCTCAAGGTTCGATGCTAGGTCTGCCGCTATTTACAATTTTTGTGAACGATATAACTGGTAACATTAATCAACAATATACTTATACTATAAAACCCCTTTTTTCAAGCGTATCTTGTAATCGTAAGTAAAAAATTGGTAATAACAACATAGTGGTTCCGCAAGGTTCAATACTAGCACTTCTGCGATTTACAATTTTTGTGAACGATATACCTGGTAACATTAATATACTATATACTTATACTATATAGCCCCATGTTTTACAATAGTATCTTGTGATTTAAGTAAAAAGAATTAGCAATGACAACATAGGGATTCCGCAAGGTTCAATACTAGGTCCGCTGCAATTTACAATTTTCGTGAACAATATACCTAGTAACATTAATATCCTATATACTTATACTATAAAACCCCATTTTTTACAATACTATCTTGTGATCTAAGTAAAAAAGATAAGCAATGATAACATAGAGGTTCCGCAAGGTTCGATACTAGGTCTGCTGCTATTTACAATTTTTGTGAACAATATACCTGGTAACATTAATATACTATATACTTATACTATAAAGCCCCATTTTTTTAAGAGTATCTTATGATCTAAGTAAAAAAGTTAGAAATGACAACATAAGGGCTCCGCAAGGTTCAATACTAGGTCCGCTGCTATTTACAATTTTTGTAAAGGATATACCTGGTGACATTAATATACTATATACTAATACTAGTATCTTGTGATCTAAGTAAAAAAATGAGCAATAACAATATGGCGGTTCCGCAAGGTTCGATATTAGGTCTGATGCTATTCACAATTTTTGTTAAGGATATACCTCGTAACATTAATATACTATATACTAATACTACAAAACCCCATTTTTTACAAAAGTATCTTGTGATCTAAGTAAAAAAAATAGCAATGACAATATAGGGCTTCCGCAAGGTTCGAAACTAGTTCCGCTGCTATTTACAATTTTTGTGAAGAATATATCGGGTAACATTAATATACTATATACTTATACTATAAAGCCCCATTTTTTTCAAGACTATCTTGTGATCTAATTAAAAAAATTAGCAATGACAACATAGTGGTTCCGCAAGGTTCCATACTAGCACTTCTGCTATTTACAATTTTTGTGAAGGATATACCTCGTAACATTAATATACTATATACTTATACTATAAAGCCCCATAAGTAAAAAAATTAGCAATGGCAACATAGTGGTTCTGCAAGGTTCGATACAAAGTCCGCTGCTATTTACAATTTTTGTGAACAATATGGTAACATTAATGATCATACAATTCTATACGCATATTATCTAAATGTTTTACTATGGAACCAAGCAATAAATTCTCAAATCAAATATACCAACCTATTTCCAGTTTTGCATTAAGGGTTAATTGTGAAGAAACAGTTTTTGTACCTATTTTTCATAATATGGATAATTTTTAATTAAATTTTTATAGGTTAAAATCCATCAGAAGACTATACTTTGCAGATGAAATTTTCTAAAATATCGTTTCCGGTTTACCCGGACATAACATAAATTTAGTTTTTTATTTTCTAAATGAACCTCTTATACCATAAAGCTCCAACTTCTCAACACAACCCAACAAGTGTATCTTATAACAAAAATGATTCTTGTTATAAGATACCTGTTGAGTTCTATTGTTTAGATAAAATTGCAGTAAAACCAACGATGGACCTCTTATACCACAAAGCTCAATTTTCTTCTCAACACAACCCAATAACAATAAATTATTCTTGTTATAAGATACTTGTTGAGTTTTATTGTTTAGATAAGATTCCAGTAAAGCTAACGCTGGACCTCTTATACAATATAGCTCCAATTTTTTCAAGAGCTTCTTGTGATCTAAGTAAAAAAAAGTAGCAATGGCAACTTAGGGGTTCCGCAAGGTTCAATACTAGGTTTGCTGCTATTTACAATTTTTGTGAACGATATACCTGATAACATTAACGGGCATACAATTCTATACACAGATTATGTAAATGTTTTAGTATGTGACCAAATAATACATGTTCTCAAATTAAAAGTACTAAATGTAGAAAATAAAATTACAGAATAATTTGTAGCAAACAAACAAATGAAACAAAAATCAAAATGTTTTATTTTTGGCCAAATCTTCATGCAAAAAACAGCTTCTTCCAGCGTTACTTTACGTTTTTCAATATATTTCTTTTAGAAGAGCAAATATACCAAATAATATCCAAAATACGGGGGGAAAATTATGCTGCAAAAACTAGTGGGTGCTGGACACAGCTTACAAGATACTAGCAAAATCAATTAGACAAAATAAATCGCAAGCAAATGTGCTGGCACAGCTAAAAATGCGCTAGAAACTAATCGCTCTAGTCAAGATTACCTTTTCAATTACAGAAAATAAAACATCAAGAAACGGGTATATGCGAAAGTCCTTAGAAGTATTCTAGTATAAATTCTCTACTGTATTATCCAATCTAGTACTAGAGGCAATAGTGAGAAAACACAACTCTAAATAAGTGCGGGGCATTTTACAACTCTAAAGATATGCATATGACGTAACTCTCCTGGCAAATACATTAAAAGTGTTACAGAAAATACGCTCGAAACGAAAACAAAATAGATGTTATCGGGTAAAACAAATAGCGCCTAATGGTAGAAGTTTTAAGCAAAACATTATCAGGAGAAAAAGAGAAATTTTTGAAAAAAGTAAAAAATTCACATACCTTGGGATAATAACAATTGAGAATGGGCAAGAAAACCAAAAATTATATGCAAAAATCGCAAATTCAAATAGATAGTTTGTCCTTGATAAAACCGCCACCAATCTACGAAATTTTTCTGATGTACGTAAAATGAAAGCGGAACTAGATCTGCTTTTCTAAACAACAACACAAATCAACTCTAAAAAACCGATCAAAACATATGGTCCTCAAAAAAACTTTATTACAAATATCTTATAAATAGAAAAAAAAGAATAAATAAAATTAAAAAACACAGAGCATCTAACAACAGTAACGAAGTATGGAATATCAGCGATAAACATGTATAGAACATAGAAGCTAAGAAATTTAACAACTATTTTAGTATAGGCAAAGAAACAATCAAAAACATACCAAATTTGCAACACGGATGCAACGTCGTTAGTCAAAAAATCTGAAATATCTTTGAAACCACATTCGATAATAATTAAATCATATAACAGAACAAGTAATAATTAATATTCCAAATAATTTGTAAGCAACAAATCCTTCAGACATATATGGGTCAAGCTCATTCGTTATAAAAAAATAATTAACAATAATCTAATAGCTGAACCACTCTCTCACAAATTTAATAAATGTATCGATGGAGGTATATTTCCATCAGAATTAAAAGATGCTAAAGTTATACTAATCTTCAATTCAGGCAACAACAATGACTGCAAGAACTATAGGCCCTTTAGAATATTATCTAAAATCTCCGAACGCATAAGATTTGATCGAATTGCAGCCTATATTAACAAACATAAATACTCTAAAATCAATCAATATATGTATAGATTCAACATGTCTGCAATAGACACAATTAATAATTTTGTTAACAAAATATTATAACAACAAGAAAATTTAAACAGCTTAGCAGGGCTGTTCTTGAATCTATCAAAAGCCTTCGACTGTGTAGATCACAATATATACTCTTGAAAAAAAATTGGAGCTTTATAGTATAAAAGGTCCAGTGTTGGCTTTACTAGAATCTTATCTGAACAACAAAACTCAACTAGTATCTTATAACAAGAATAATTTTTTGTTACAAGACTTTAAAACAAATAAAGCTTTGTGGTATAAGAGGTCCAGCGTTGGCTTTACTGAAATCTTATCTAAACAACAAAACTCAACAAGTATCTTATAATAAAAATCATTTCTTGTTACACGATACTCTGTATAAAATTAGAGCTCTATGGTATAAGAGGCGTTGGCTTTACTGGAATCTAATCCAAACAACAGAAATCAACAAGTATCTTATAACAAAAATCATTTCTTGTTAGAAGATACTCATGAAAAAATTGAAGCTTTATGGTATAAGAGGTCTAGCGTTGGCTTTACTGGAATCTTATCTAAACAACACAACTAACTCAGCAAATATCTTATAACTTATAACAAAAATCATTTGTTGTTACAAGATACTCTTGAAAAAATTGGAGCTTTATGGTGGTGCGGCCCAGAAGGGCTTCACAGACCTGTTGCTACTCAGTCTCGTGCGGTTGGAAACTGCCCGTTCCTCTAAAAAGAATTTATTGTACGCCGACAGCAAAAATCGCGCGCGGCTAAGACTCGAGGGCCGGACCGGCGGACCTTTGAGATGTCAAAGGTACGCCTATTTAGCAGGTTACAGTTTCGATCGTTATCGAAATAAACCTGACAGATCGCTCCACCAACAGAGAACGGCCATGCATCACCAACCACTGAATGAAGAAAGAGCTCTCAATCTGTCAATCCTTCCAGTGTCTGGGCCTGGTGAGGTTTCCCGTGTTGAGTCAAATTAAGCCGCAGGCTCCACTCCTGGTGGTGCTCTTCTTTCAATTCCTTTAAGTTTCAGCTTTGCAACCATCTTCCCCGGAACCCAAAAGATTTGGTTTTCCAGAAGCTGTCCGTCAAGTCATCGGAGGAACGTTGACGGATTGCTGGTTGGTATCGTTTATGATTAAAACTAGGGCAGTATCTTCGAACTTTTTACTTTCGTTCTTGAACAATGAAAGCGTTTTTGGCAAATACTTTCGCTTCTGTGCGCCTTGCGACGATCTAAGGATAATTTATTGTTATATGATACTTGTTGAGTTGTGTTGAGTTATGTTGAGAAAAAAATTAAAGCTTTATGGTATAAGAGGTCTAGCGTTGGTTTTACTAGAATCTCATCTAAACAACTCAACAAGTATCTTAAAACAAAAACATCATTTCTTGTTACAAGATTCTCTACTAAAAACTTGGATTAATATACGGCTCATAGGACGTCCGTCCTAAACATTTACAAGAGATAAGAATAAAATTTAAAGTTAAAGGTTTCTGACATTACTCATTGTCCATATTCAGTACAAAGATGAACCTAATTAATGAATAATCTCCGACACGTTTACAAGAGATAAGATATAAATAAAATGTTGTTAAAGGTTTTGGACATTACTCATTGTCCTTCTTAAGTACAAAGATAAACCTAATTAATGAGTAATGTCCGAAACGTTTTCAAAAGATAAGAAATAAATAAAATGTTGTTAAAGGTTTCGGACATTACTCATTGTCCTTCTTCAGTACAAAGATGAACCTAATTAATGAATAATGTCCGAAGCGTTTATAAGAAATAAGGTATAAATAAAATGTTGTTAATGGTTTCGGACATTACTCATTGCCCTTCTTAAGTACAAAGATGAACCTAATTAATGAGTAATGTCCGAAACGTTTATAAGAGGTAAGATATAAATAAAATGTTGTTAAAGGTTTAGGACATTACTCATTGTCCTTCTTCAGTACAAAGATGAACCTAATTAATGAGTAATGTCCAAAACGTTTACAAGAGATAAGGTATAAATAAAATACTGTTAAAGGTTTCGGACATTACTCATTGTCCCTCTTCAGTACAAAGATAAACCTAATTAATGAGTAATGCCGGAAACGTTTACAAGAGACAAGGTATAAATAAAACTTTGTTTCACAAGCTGTGTATTAATTCATCTTCTCTATCTATTGAAGGACGTTGAATATTTTCCGCTTTATTATGTTTTTATTTAATTTCAATTCAAATTTCATTAATTGTTGTCTATAATTTACAGAATGAAGTCAAGGTGAGTGGTTGTTTGCCCTTCTTGTAAACGATATAGGAAGCCAGACTAACTGTCTAGAACAACTAATAAAATTTACAGGCAACCAGTATCACAACGCATAACTGACAATAGAATCGAAAAGATGTGTTTTTGATTATAATTTACAGATGTCTAAAATGTTCATTCTGAAAGTTATAAAATTAAGACTCCTCAAATATATTTTAAGTGGAGTTTGATTTTATAATTTTCAGAAAGAATACTGTTGAATTCTACCATATTCGGACAATAAATATTGAATTCGTCTAAAATGTTCTCCAATGTTTAAAAAATAATGTCTTTATAAAATGTTTTATAACGTCAGAACTTGTCTAAGAATTTTATGTGTCATAAAATACTCTGTAACTCAAAAAAAAATTCGTTTTATAAATAAAATATTTTACTTTCACTTATTTAATTTATAAAGTGAATATAATTAATTTTCACGGAATCAAAAAAGAAAACTGAGTATATTAAAAAAAAATAGCTCGGTTGTTGTGTAAAATATTTTCAAATGTCAGAAGTTGTAGTCTTACATGATGTTGTCAACTCACGTGTAACATAAAAAAATATACCCAGTTATTACAAAATGTTTTCAAACAGCTATTATATCAAATTTCTATAAGTGGTATATTATATATATATATATATATATGTATATTAAGGGCTAGATTGATCTTAAAATTTTGTGGAAAAAGATGTGACCGGTCCAATCCACCTGGCCGCTTACTTTAACGTCTTAATACTGCAACCAGTATTACAATGCCAATCTGGAAATTAAATAAATAAGAAATTAAATAAATTATATAGCTTGTAACATCCGTAGAAGGCTTTAGTGGAGCTGAAACTAGCAATACATTCGACAGAATAAATTAGTGATAAAAACATAGTAAATTGTTTTATTTCATAAGAATGGATTATCACATAGTAACGGTCACTTCAATTAATTATATTAAATAAATAAGATCAATGAAAATATTTAAAATAAATTATCCAACGGTATGTTGCTACAAACGGAATTATTCTTATATTTATTATTTTCAAT
>JARJEC010042040.1:0-11157 GCA_030264575.1 Tachinus sp. AB-2021 | reverse complement strand
TGTTCACCCTCGTACTTCTTCGGCAACACTGCCTATCTTTCTTTCATATTATTGTATGCATATTTTTGACGTGATGCGCCATCTAACGGATGCCATGATTATTACAATTTCAACAAATAGGACTTGCTCAGAGGTAGAGAACCGAAAGGTAATACCATGTGCAAGTCTTTAAAAAATATATATGGGATCTTACACAAAGTACTATGCCCGCCAATAAAAAATCCGGTACACGAAATATGATCTATTGTGAATACGACGAATAATTTAACGTTATATTGGAAACTGTGTTATTATTTCTAATTTCGACAGATTCTATCAAGCATATTATTGTGACGTTTGGAAAATTGGTGTTTTTTGGCACAATAACTAGGAATCAGCAAAAATACAATTAATCTTACGATTAATTAT
Organism: Tachinus sp. AB-2021; assembly: GCA_030264575.1. NCBI lineage: Eukaryota > Metazoa > Arthropoda > Insecta > Coleoptera > Staphylinidae > Tachinus > Tachinus sp. AB-2021. Next base: position 10,749 of record JARJEC010042040.1, on the reverse strand, counting down.
CACAAGGATATCTCTTTCAAGGATGTAATTGATAATTGTAGTGTTGCCACAAAATATAATTAAATATTTAGAAAAATGTAATTTTATTGTAATATTGTCATAATGTAATGTAATGCAAGTTAACGAAATTTTACTATTCTTAGCGCTAGGAAATATTAATAATAATAATAATAATAATAAGTAGTAGTTTGTTGGTCCAATTACATTACCGAAATAACCTAAAATTGTACGAGGGTTGTTCAATAAGTCTTTAGAACAAGTATTTTGGGTATTTTTTTAAATTTAGCATAATTTTCTTTCAGCCCTATAAACTTTTGTAAGCGTTTTTCCAATTCTTAACCCGTAACAAAAAAAAGATTTTGGAAGGTATTCAAAATAGCCCGTTCGCCTTCAATCAAAGCCTTTTGTGGCCCAAAAACCCAATTTTGATTATTCATTTATTTTTAGCATGTAGTAATAAAAGTCCATATTTTATCTATAGTTATATATCGACGCAGAATCTCATTCGAATTGCGGCAAAAGAGCGCCAAAGTACTAGCCTTCGGATCAACTGCACTTATTCTCTTCTGTGAGCAAACGTAGCACCCATTTTGCTGCAACGTTTTTTACACAAAATTGTTTGTGTAAAATTGAAAATTGCGATATGCTTGTGGCTTCAAATATTTGGAGCACTTTAAGTCGCCGATCGCTTAACACCATATTGTGAATTTTATCAATTATTTTGCAAGTAGTCACTTCTACTGAATGTCCCGAACGATGTTCATCTTTTGTTGGTGTATGACCACGTTTAAATTTATTTACTCAATAATAAATGGTGGCAAACGCAGGGGCATATGTACCATGAACTTTATCCAACACGATTTGATGTCTTTCGGTGTTAAACCTTTCAAATATATATAGTTTTATTACTAACATTTTTCCATTTTTAAAATCTCTGCTTTAATCGTAGATAAAAATAAAATCACATGGTCAATAAAAGTGAGTATTGATGTTTACAAAAAACAATTTTCAGTTTTTCATTGCTAGTTTAGATTTTCTAAGGACTATTTGAACGACCCTCGTATGTGTACATTTGTTCTAGTTTTTTTTGCGGGTATAGTACTTATTTTAATGGGTGATTTTAAGTCAAGAGTTTCATATAAATGTATGTTTATAAATGTTTGGTTTTGCTTACACAAAAACCCGCATTTTTTTGATTTTTATTAAAAATTTTGAAAATTGTTTTGAGATACTGCAATAAATTTTAGGATAGCATATTATGGTATAAATCTACACTTTATGACTAGTTTTTTATTTTTAATCTAACCAGCGGCGTAGGTTATGATACAAATTTAACAAAACAATTATTACTGTTTTTTAACTGCCTAAATTTGAATATTATGAAAAGAATTTACTGAAAACCAATAAAAAAATTTCATACGTACTTGAAAATTGTATGAAAAATTGCCTGTAGGTGGTAGGGATACTACTAGTTTTATAATTTTGCATACCATTTGTAGCAGATATTTAATACACTGCCATCTTTTTGCGTAGTACTTTTTGGATATTATTCAACCTTTTGTATATCAGCCTTCTCAACTTCCAGTGCCTTAACAGTACTTCCCTCAGAGGTTCTATGTTGAAAACTACATTCAGACAGATGTCTGCAAAATGCACTTTTCCTCTCGGCTCCAATAAGCAATTTTTAAAAATGTGGAATGATCCACTTTGAGACACCTTATTTCAAAGGTCTTTATTATTTTTTTATATATAGTAAAATTTTTCAAAGCATAGGTCACAAGATGGGTCATTTCGTTTAGATTTTTAAAAAGATTTTCTTGGGGGCGGGAGGGAGAAACTGCCAAACATGTCAACTGTATATCAAAGATGACCCATTCAAAATAAAAATTGACGTGATTCCGGCTATTCAAATATTTTGCTTATTTCAAATTATTTTGAGACACAATTATTTTAGACTGCATATTTAGATATTAAAAAAATGACATAGCCGAATTACTGACAAAAAGACGTTTCAAATGAAGTGTCTCAAGGTGAGCCATCCCATTTAAAAATTTTGAAAAGTGCTTGTTGGAGGGGAGGAGGTAAATGACGATGTCAATTTCTGAGATATCCATTTATGATTTTTATTTAATTTAACAATCTCATTATGGAATATAGAAAGAAATAAAAATTTATTAAAATATTTTTGTTATTTTACAAGGTAAGGTACAAATGTAAACATTAGAATTTTCTAGTTAAAAAAATGGAACTGCAATTTGTGATTTTGTTAGATATTATTTTATTTAATAGTAGAAATTGAAAAATTAGAAAGCTTGATGTAAATGCTTGAATATGACACTTTCATCTTTATCTTGATTGATTTTGATACAGGCATGGTTAACTGATGCTATCATTGCAGGACTGCCACAAGTAAAAACTCCAATACTGTTGCACTAAAATATTAAATAACATTATTGTTAATACCAAACCAAAATAACATCAACTTACATTATGTTCTGTCTTAACAACCTTAAAAAATTCGTAGAAATTCGGCCTTCCAAAATGAGTACTAGCTTGTAAATTGGTAAAAAGCGATTTTTTTGATAAATTCTTGTAATAATTTTCAAATACGTATAACATTATCGTACGCAAATCATTAGTCAAAAATTCAGTTATATAGATATGTGTTTCTATGATTTTATTCTGATCTTTAGATTCAATTTCACGTAATAAATCTTGTAACCATTCGAATTGGTTTTGTGTTCTTGAAATCCAAATAAAATAGACCTGCAAAAAAAGTTTATACTTTTTTACAATAATATAAAGAAATAATTACCTTTTTGCACCTGATTTGTTTAATATTTGCTCTGAATACGGTGTCTTTTAATATACTTGCAAATGGTGTAACACCAATTCCGCCACCAATTAATATGGACACTTCATATCGATGCCAATCTTGATGTCCTTCGCCAAATGGACCATCTAGATAGAGGTTTGGCAATTTCTCGCCCTTTATTAAAGCGTCATCGTATAGTTTTCTTATATTTTGTGTCCATGGTCCGACTGATCGAATATGTACGGTAAGATCTGATTCATCCGGACTTGAAGACAATGTGAACGGATGGTATTCATGTTTGTTGAGAGCAACACAAGCTATTCTAATCCATTGGCCTGATTTGTAGTTGAAATCGTACGGACGGATTAATTTTAATAATGTAACTTCTAGAAATTAAAAAATACAGTCAATAAGAAAATTAGTGAATTGCATCTAAATGGTAAAGAAAATTGAAATAGTGAATCTAGCTCTGTAACAAAATTAACGCTAATGTAAAAACTAAATTAACATATTTTTCTAAAGTTTGAAATTTTATATATAAAATTTTAAATAAGGTATAATATGACCAAAGTACGGCGGCTTAACGCGTTAGCTTAGCGGTTTAACAGTGAAGTGGAGAACAGGATGTTTAATAATGGCCAGTCATACGCTAGTACGCTTACTCTACTTCAGGGTTGTTCAACCTTTTTGATGTCCGGGGCCATATTTTAGTACATTTTAGTAATAGAACGTGTTTGGGGAAAAAACTAGTACAATATTTATATTTTTTAGAAATGACAGGTTGCGGGTTGGACAACCCTGCTCTACAATATTACAGAGGGATGGTGAAGAACGGAACGCAAAATAATAGCCAATCATAAAAACGCCGTTATTGAACTGCATTGTTTTCTAGCGGGCGACGTTTCGCTTAAGGTTATAGATATCATTAAATTTCAGTATATATGACTTAGTCTAAGTAGTAAATCAATACAAAACTGATGCTGCAATTCAAAGATTATGATGTAATTTATTTATTTTGAAATCAGAAGTGGTCCTAACATACATATATGCAGAGTGTGATATTTGTTCACAAAGGGAACGCTCAGTTAATTTGCTTGAAGAATAAAGATAATTAGTCAATTGTACACAAAATAAATGTAGAAATGTAAGTCGATAAAACACACGTGTATAGGAATAAAATATGAATAAACATAAATAATCTGTAAAGTACTGAAACAATGCAGATAAAATAAAGAAACATAATTAAAGTTAAAGTTAAAAAGAAAACAAAGTAACAAAATTAACAAAAAAAAAGCAAAATTTAAACAAACATTTACAGGGAAGGTTTCGACCACTACTATATGGTACTTCATTATTAGAAATAAATAAAACAAAAATTAGTATGTTTAAAAAAAATATATTTAGTTATGAAGGTTTGTGTGAATTGTTTATTTGCTTATGTAAATGAATTTTCTGTAACTGTTAGCCACTTGATAATGACCTTCATAAGTCGAAACTCGGGTCGCCTTTATTTTAATTTTTAATAAATAAATTATTTTTGTGGTTAAAAAACAGTAATTTTTGTTTTATTTATTTCTAAACATTTCGAATTTAGTGTAAACGTTTATTTAAATATTACAAATTAATAAAATAAAAGAAAAATAAAAAATGTAGTAATTACAAAATTTAATTGTTAAATAAAAAAAATTAAACCTTAAGAAAAACTTCAAAATATACAAAAAAAATTGAATTAAAATTATTATAAATAAAATGTTAACGAAAGAATCGAAACTAATCAAATATACAAAAAATATAGGCAAATAATAATGAAGAACCAACAAAATATGACACATATAATAAATTATATAAAAATTAAAGAAGTAAATAGAATAAATAAAAATAACAAAACATAATTAGTATATTAAAACAGAATAATAATTTTCGAATCATAATTGTCTATTATTGAATAATTTTGTAAAAAGTGTTTTTAAAATCTCATTTCCGATAAAACCAGAAATCATCAAAAACACCCAGGGTATTATATTATTTTTGATATCCATCTATAATGTTTATACAGGGAATATTTCATATATTTCACAATAGAGTGAAAATAATTAAACCAAAGTTTTTTGTGGTCAAAACAAGCAATTAACCTAATATGTCTAAATTCTTTCTTAAAAAGATACAGGGTGCTAAAACAATTCTTTTGGTGACTAATATATTACTTTTTTATTTTGACAGACAACGCCGATCATAAACAACCAATAATTGGTTGAAAGTCTTTTTGTGTCTTATTAAGAAACGAGTTTCTTTTAAAATGAGTGATTTTACTCCAAGAGAAATAGCAGACATAATTTATTTGTATGGCTTTAGTAACGGAAGCGCTTAAACAGGGAATACTCCGCAGAGTCGCTAACAAAATAATCTCAAATCATCGATTTTTTACTTCAACGTCTTGAAGAGCGGGCGAGAATGCTCTTTTGCAATCTCTTACGACTGGTTCACCGTACCGTGGAATTATAATGCAATTAGAGAAGCTACAATTGATTCAGTTTTAGATAATCTTACAAGTACTCGTCGAATTTCTGTTCAGTTTGCAAAATTTTGTTTTGAAAACTCTGTGTATGGAAGATTGCATCCTTGCCATTATATTTTAAATTCATTTCAGCGATGTTAGCAATGTGTAACTTTTTGTCCGTGACTTTTTGAAACGATAAATAACTACCAGAATTTTATTTTATCAATATTATGGGCCGAAAAGATGATTTTTGCAAGGGATAGAATTACAAATTTTTGAAACTTGCACCATTATTTGTTAGAGAATTGTCATGTAACAAAGTATAATTTTCAGCAACAAAATTTCAAAGCCGATGACGCCTTCCCTGAGCAAATATGCCTCTGTTTTCCAAGAGCCATTGAGTGGTGTATCAGAATCATGATAGAGGCAGACCAATTACCGTCATGTCTGATAGTCAAGCAGCATTACAAGCATTGTGATCCTGCAGCTCTGCTGTATAAATGCAAAACATTCAATGGGTAGCGGAGAGTTTACTTTGTCAAGCATTTGCTAACCAAAGTTGGCAAAAGCTTATTTCATAGAAGAGACAAAACTGCTAAGGATATAAGACCACCATGCAAGGATGCTGCTTGATGAACCAAATATCTCAGTAAAAAACTATAACTACCAAAATGTATTACTTGGTTATCGTTTCATTTTTCATTTCAGTCTTACTATCTGGATAATTAGTAATACCGCTGGAATGGGACCCAGATGCGGTATCCGGCGGATTCGGTCTATATTTGAAATATTCGGTTCCGGTCGGATCTCAATAAGTATCCATTCGAAATCGACCCGATTTTGATCTAATTAAACAAAAATGTAATAAAAATGTAATTAAAATGCAAAAACTTGTTATTTTAAAACAAAAAACAAGCATCTTTATATGAAGTACAACTTGAAAGTTACTTGATTGATTTATTCAAATGCTAGAAAGATTAATAATTGATTAGTACACTGAATGTGAGATTTTGGTGTTGATTTAAAAAAAATACAAATTTGTGCAAAACTGCTTTAACGCCTAATTATTTTAATAAGATTCGTGTTTCTAATAACAGTTAAAAGTTATAATAATCAAATTATATAAACAAAACTGAATTGAGATAATATTGACATTAAAAATTATAAAATATTTGTTTAATCACTTGAAATAAAAATCGTATACAGGGTTGTGTTGTCCACCTAAGAATGATCTGGCGTTTTTGGCGTTATTCTTGGACTTCAAAATTTGAGTTTTGGAGGGTATAATATAGATTATTAAAGCTTCAAAATTGCAGATTTACAATTATCAGATCGTGTTTTGTTTTATAGTAATAAAATTTAAAACAATCAAAAATAAATATTTCAAAAATATTAGAATTTTAGTATTTAAAAAAATAATAAAATGATAATGTTAAATTGCCAGTAGTGAACTACTTCTATAAATGGACAACATAATATAACAATTTTGTATTCACCTGCAAAAATACATATAAAGTAGTCGCTATTAAGTGGACTCTATTAAGCGATCACATATAATTCTGTAAATTTTGCCCAAAAAAAAACCTTTATTTTTTGTTTTTTTCTAAGATCTTGATTCCATTTGTAATAAAGCACATTAAAAACAGTAAACAGTTCTTTGATTTTTGATAAAAAAAACTTTTTTTTTAATTGTAAGTATTGTTGCTTCGCATTTTTTGTATCTTTTAGGTGTACATCTTCATTTTTAATTAAACGGTTTGTTTATTAATTTTTTTTCAATGGTTTTTTTAACTTTTTTCGAATTTTGTATGAAAATTCGGAAATTTTTTTGTGTTACAATAACAAAAATTTGTTTTGCTATCAAAGGAGGTTAATTAAATTTTCAGAAAAAAAAAACAAAAAAAAATAGAAATTTAAAAAATATATTTTCTAAATGTTGGCGTGTTTCAAAATTTATTTAAAAACAAAACCTTTTTGCGTTTGATTGTTGTAAAAATCTATTCCTTTTTTTTCTTTTTTTACTTTTTACTAGTGCATCAAGAAAATTTTATAAAAATAAATTTAGATGCTATGGTTTAAAAAACTCAGAAAAAAAGGATTTTGTTTAATATATAATATACCCGCTAATATATACCGGCTTGCCTCAACACTAGTAATCTTATATTTTTATGAATGCGGCCGGATTCGGTCTCGGATTCGGAGTTCGTCGGGTACCGGTTTCTATTTTTGGTAATGGAACTTTCTGGCCGGAACCGGATATATAACTTATATATTATACGTTATAATCGCATATGTAACTATTTATTTGCGTTAAACTTTAGTGATTATGTTGATTGGCTATTACATTTTAACATAAGAATAAATTAAACTGTGTTATTACCTGAAGGTAAAATAGTAGCTTTAACCACTCCTATTTCTGCTTTCTTTCTACTAATGCTTATAGCTTGATCAATTGCAAAGAGAATCACTGGTCCTAAGAAAAAGTAATAAAAAAATGGTTCCTGAAATAAGATAATATTTGGATTATTTTAAATAAATAATAATTTAAAACATACCTGAATTAATCTTCCACTTCCATGCAGTATCATAAATGTAAAGAAGAGTGGGTACAACAAATGAGTATTCCAAAAGACATTATACGATTTTCTTCTAACAGTAGGTAAGGCGAACACAAAAATAATAGTTGTTATTACTACAAGTACAATACCAGTGAACCCAGTTAGAGTTTGCCAACACCAATAATGGAATTTTGGAAATTCATGCGTACTAAAAAGTATCATTAACAATGCAGCATTATTAATATTTAATAATATAATTACGCGTGGAAATAATTCCTAAAAAGGCAAGTCAAATCATCTGCAGGTTGAGTTGATATATGGTAAAAATTAATACCATGACCAACGCTATGCATTACTAAAAAAAATAATTAATATTTTATAAATTAGTTAGTTAAACATATTACTTGTAAAAAATAATGCCCAGTAAGCGATATATTTATGGAAATCTATCGACAAATCAAAAGGAAAGTAATTATTAGCAGGAGTGTCTCTTAGCATGGTTAATATATTCCTGCACATCGTTACGAGTAACGACGAATAGGTAAACATCATTGCGGATGCGGCTCCTCTTGTTACAGTTACTCCATATCCGGCTATTTGCCTCAATCCGGAATGCTCTCTTTCCACAGAATAATCTAAAATATATGCATATTTATTTATTATAATAAGAGGTCACTATTGTTAATATATATACAGAGTGTTTCGCTATGAGTTTGCCAAACAGAAACTGAGTATATAGAACGCAATTTTAAGCATAATTCATATAATAAACACATCTGATTCTCTACCGTTATCGAGAAAATTAGTTTTAAAGATTTTAACATGTAACTATCAGCAACAATTATGATTTTTTTATTATTGGCTAGCTATGAAAAACAAAAATAAATTGAACTATTAGTTGGCCAAAAAAATTTAATGATACACGTAGTGCTCAGTCAAAAGTGACATTTGTTGCGGAAAAAAAATTGGCAGTAAAGAAAAATTCGCTTAACTTTATTAGAATACGCTGATATTGTATACGTGTATGGTTTGTGTGATGACAATAGTAGAGCAGCATGGCGTGATTATGCAAGGCATTTTACAAATCGGCATCAACCACCTCGAGCAGAACATTTCAACGTTTGCGTACTATGGGCAGTACTGACAGTAAATCAAATAAACGCATTCTAATGTATAATGTTGCTGATGAGGAAAATCAAACTGGACAGTTTGGACTCTTAATCGGTAAATAATGCATTGGTTTTATAAGAAGTACTATTGGTTAAATATATTCAATTTTCAAATAAATGAATTGGTGGCAGAGGTCCCATTCCACGGCTAGCAAGATTTCCGGATCTGAAGCCGCTTAATTATTATTTCTGGGAACATATGAAGCAATTTTTGTATAGCGTTTCCATAAATACAGTGCAACAATTGCAACAAAGAATTCTTAATGCTGCTGAACAAATATGGAACAATCATCATATGTTAAGAACCTATCGCTCGTTTATCAATCGACGCACTTCTTGTATCCAAGCATATGGTGCTCAATTTATACATTTACTTTAATATTACGTTATATTTGTTTATTTGTATTTTTGTTCTTATTTATTAATTTATTAAAGATTAGGTGAAATGTAATGTGATAAATAAACGTTTCAAATTTAATTTACTTATTCATGATTTAGGGTAGGCGCACCGTGATGGCTTATCTATCAGCGCCGACAAGCTGATTTTTTTAAAAATAGGGTTGCCAGAACCTAAAAGTATTTTGTAATATATGGCGGTGATAAAACAAATACGATTGTTGCTTATTATTGTTATAAAGAAGATTGAGTTTATTATTAGCTATATCTAAATGATATTCTTAATATTGTGCAAATTTTTATTATTTAATTACTTCCTTATAATTTTAATAATGCTCTTTATTAATCTAATATTTAAGTAAAAAATACATAGTATGTACATGTATTTTTTACTTAAATTAATTTTCTGCAATGCTGAGTTTTATTTATTTATAGTATAATTTAATAATGTCGGCAGTACGGCAGAATGGATATAAACGATTAACATCGATACGTATAGGTAAGCAGCTTATGCCGTGGTCCGTGCTTGGATGGGTGTCCGAGGGCACAGTGTCCTTGCTAGAACTAGATAAATAATAATATATATATATATATATATATATATATATGTGTGTGTGTGTATATAACAATATATAATACAATATGATGTGAGCAATATTACAAAATGTATCACGGAATTTGTAGAAACTTGTTTGAAAAAGAAAATGAAAAATGTTTGCTCGATAAATTTATTGATTGCGTCGAGGGATAACACAAAATCTATAGACACATTACGAAATGTCTGCAAAAATTACATCGCAAAAACTTTTGAAATATTGGTAAAAGTTTGCCGTCCGTTGAGAGATGCCATCTCAAATCTTCAAAACTATCGTAAAATTCGTTGTGAAAATTATAAAATTAAAACTCCACAAATATAATGAGTAATATTTTATTCATCTTATCTTATTCACAAATAATGGTTTGTCAATGAGATAAGTTGAAATATATAAAAATATATGAAAAATGAAAAATATTGGGAAACGCGTAAATATCCATTATAAAAATTATAAAATTAAAACTCCGCAAATATGATAAGAAAAGTATATATTTCAACTTGTCTTATTCGCAAACCATATACATTTTGACATCTATGTGTAATTTATAATGATTCAACTTATCTTATTCACAAACAATATATACATTTCGATATCTATATATGGTTTGTGAATAAGATAAGTTGAATAAAATACTTTTCTTTTTTATCATATTTGTGGAGTTTTAATTTTATACTTTTCAGAATGAATGTTATGAATTCTATCATAAAATGCTTTGTTT